>LPNX010667058.1:230747-263150 GCA_001517045.1 Pseudotsuga menziesii
AGAAAAGTGGAATTGAAGGAAGAGATGACTGATAGTTTCTTCATCACAATTGCACAAAGAGCATCGGGATGGGCCGCTTATACCTCTTTTCTGCAGGTTCTCAGCAGTTAGAATTTTGTTGTGTAGGAGGAGCCATATAAAGCTGTTTACTTTTGGAATACAATCAGGATGCCAAACTTTTTTCCATAGTTTATTTGTCCCAGTCGATTCCTTGGCTATTTTCCTGTAACCCTCTTTAACATTGTATTTTCCAGTTTTCCCCCAGCCAATTCGATCCTTAGCTGTGGCTTTCGATGGAGATAGCCCATGCAGAGAGGAAAGGAGGGAATCAGCCGCGCCGCGCAGGTGAACTGGGGGGGTTATTGAAAAGTATATGTTGTCACTTGCTATTCTAATAGAAAATTGCTTTAGTTATTTAATGTTAGCTTTAAATGAGATTGATTTCAATATTAACTTTCTCATACATAATAGTGAGTTTAAATTTAAGTGTTGTTTTTTAATTACATTATTTTTATAGATGATCTATCTCTTCATCCTTAATAGTTCTTTTTGTTAACAATGGTTTTTAAATTATTTATTAATTTATTTATAGCCTCATTTTTACATTGTTCTTAATATTCAACCTATTAATGAGCATACCATGCATTCATATTGAACTTATTAATGAGCGTACCATGCATTCATGCATTCATGTAGTGAAAGATAAACTTAATGTAGTGTTTTTCATTTTAATCTCTCTTTTGAGTTTTTTTTTTACTCTTTCACTCTCCCTTTATGAAAAGGGGATGGTTGTGCATTCAATCATTTTATAGAGCTAGCAATCTCGTTGTTTACATGCAAGCCAATTATTCCCACCCCTCGAATGTATTTGGTAGCTCTCTGCTAGGGGTGAGGTAAGATCTTATTTCAAGTAACATTGTTATGCTCCTTATTCAATGCTATACTTGTTTGGGTTTATAATGCTCCAATCCATAATGACTTGACAAATGACATTTTCTTGCAAGGCCATCCATAACATGTTTCTAATCCATCTATTTCAAGTCTTTTCACCCTATTTATGATTAATCCTTAGTAATGCAAGCTTAAGGTTATCTAAAAAATGGATTGGAATATGGATCAGGCCTCTTTTTCTTGCTTCTTGAGCCCAAACCCTATTAGAATGAAACCCTATTAGAATGAGAAATTATCACACCCTCATAAGAATAGTGATACATACATATTTGCATGTTATGTATTAAACTATGACAACAATTTCCCACCACATAGTTCAAACCTACCTAATTTGTCACTTAAAGGTTTTGGGCATAATGTCCTTTCCCACCCTATCATTTCAAAGTTCTGGGAAAAATTAAATGGTTCAAACTTTTCCAGTTTTTTTCCTTGGAGAAGAATTCATGGGGAAACTCGAGTACTATAAAGACACTGGTGCCTAACTTCGAAGCACCTCACCTTAATGGAATTGAAGAGAGTTGAATTTATGACCTTCCCTTCATTGGGGATGAGATCTCACGTTTAGCTCATGACCACTTGAGCTAACCCTTAGAGCTAACTTCTCCAACTTGTCACTTCAAGATTTCGATTAGTGATTTTAAGGAGTGGATAATTTTTATCTTAATCTATTGCCTTTCCAATTCAAATAAATGGAGAACTCTAACCCTTGTATTTATAAACTCTAGCCATTGTATTTATAAACAAATACTTAGGCAAAGTCCAAACCCATTGCAAAAGCAATTTAAGTTGTTAAATAATATGAATTCAAAAAATTGTTATAAAGCAAAGATTCGTTGGATTATAAAATATAATTTAGATTGTTGTAATCAAAGAGATCTGGGGAGATATCAACTAGCCATTTTTATATTATATTTCAATGTTAAAATCTTGGAGTTTGAGGTCATTAATCTGTAAGGAGACTTGCACTCGATTTCAAAAGGTATGGATTCTTTTGGAATATGATCTAAACATTTTCTCTAGATTTTGTGCAAGTGAAAGGATGAGTGCTATTGTAGCCACCATATTATTGCCATGTAAAGATCAAACAATTAGGAAATAATAGCACCGCCATCCACTAGAATTATTCCAATGTCATGTTGTTGCTCCACCAATTATTTGACTAATATTTAGGTGGTTGTAAGTCCCTCTATAATTTGCATGAGCTATCAAGAAACCAACCATGCTCAATATCTTTCGGCATACTCTTATGACTGTTTGAGAACAATTAACAAGGATCCAACCACTCATCCAACTTTGACGTAAAAAAAGTCCACAAAGTCTTTGTATCCATTCCAAATAGATTGTTTGGTCATTCATTGTGCCCTTTTAGAGAGTGAGGATTGTTGATACACTACCATGGAGTCTATAATTCTTTCGATCCAAAGGCAATTTGATAGGATACATTTTGTTGATGTGATACTTATAGTGAGGTTGGATGCATTGTGAGCACTGGCCAACTTATTAGGCGACACCAATAGAGAGATATAAGTGGATATTATTACAAAAGTTTGATGTGTATATTGGTAAGATGATAATCTCAAATTATGTTGATTAGTCGTTAATTGAATGCTTTCTTTTACCCCTAATACAAGAAGACCAAACCATTACATATGGTAAAAAAATATTAAGTATATTAAATCCATTTATATTAGTGTTTTCTAGACCTAGTTGTAAAACTTTATCCAGAAAGAATTGATCACTGATTACCATTTGTCTTTCACTCATTTGAAAGTAGTACATGTTTTTGCTTTTTTTCCTTCACTTGCTTAAATATCACTTAGGTGGTCTTGTACCTTCTCCATATTTGTAGTGTTTGTTCCCATAAGTTCTAAATCCCATAAGATGTAAAGTATTTTCCAATATAATTTGTGAAATTCTTGCCTAATCGTGATGAGAATTTCACGCGCCTTTTCACACATATCCTTGGAAAACTACAGAAACTCTTTTATTGGACCTTGAATGACTAGGGCCATGCTATTCTTCTATAATGAACTAACTGTCATTTGTAGGTTCCTTTCCCCCCTCCTAGCTTTCATTTTAAAGTCATTAGACTAATTTATCTCAATACTCGTAGCTTGTATTGCCTTCATCTTATTAGCTTGGAATTCGTGTTTATTTGGAATCTTATCCTCCTTTGTTGGTGTTGATCCTTATTAATCATGTTTTAGATATAAAGATTCTTTCTTGTTATGAGAAGTGGGGAAACATACTCTATTTATCATAAACTTATATCTTCAAATTGGTTATTTAGCTTATAATAACTAAACATATAGTTTATAAATATGGTAATTACACGGATTAGCTCTCTTAATGTGGTTAATTTAGGGAAAATTGATGATATTTAGTTAAAAAATACCATATTATATCATCCATTACAATATATCGTAAAATTTATTTCAACTTATAGACCAAATTAGATTTTAAACTAAACAAAAATGAAAACATATAGTATTATATAAGGAAAAAAATCCCAATAATACGCTAGATCGATCTTGATTAAGTCAATATTCAACACAATAAAAACTACACTTTATGAGATATTTAATAAGAGTATCTCTTATATGAGATACTTAACAAGTATATCGCTTATAATTAGTGGTATTAATATGTTCCATGGGTTCATAAATATAATAAAAAACAGAAAAAAACAAATTACTAATTTACAATTAGAACCTGTATAATAATGCATTAGACCTTGATTAAGTCAATGTTCAACACAATAAATACTACACTTTATGAGATATTTAGTAAGAGTATTAGTTATATGAGATACTTAACAAGTATATCACTTATAGTTAGTGGTAATAATATGTTCCATGGGTTTATAAATATAATAAAAAGAAAAAAACAATTACTAGTTTACAATTAAATATATCAAATTTGTGAACAATGTGCTTAAGGTTATATATTGTTTTGGTCTTATGTGTTGTAATGGGAAATTGATTTATTCATGGTAATGTTAAGACAATTGACTTGCATTCTTTATCTAATGTGATTAAGAGTAGAGTATGAATGGCATAAACCGTACTCTCTTTAAAAGGATGAGAGTCGTTTTGTATCTTTAAGCCACATGTTTATTCTATGAGTTTTTTTATGTGGAGTCATGGAAGTATACCTTTGGTGTTTTGATGAAAGCTTATTGTTTGTCTTATATTTGTTGTCTTATGGATTAATTATTGTTTGTTGATGTTATTTAACTTGTATTATGCAATTTTTATTATTGTTGTGACGAAGAAGTTATATTTTCAATCTTCGTTTTGGAGAAAAGATTATTTGCATGTATGCTTGTTATCTATGGCAATTTTTGTTGGTTGTAGAGCATGATTATAATATTCCTGATTCTTAAGTCATGTTTTAGCCATGTTTGGATCCTAGTACCTAACAAGGGGGTGTGGGGGCTTCCCCCACTACTATTGTCACTGGGGGAGTCTAAGGGGGGGTGGCGTCAATATTTTTGGAGTCCTCGGGCCTGGCAGGGGGTCAAGGGTAGTTCCCTCGAAGATAATTTTTTGAAAAAATTTCCTTATAAAATGTTCTACTTTTGTAGTCAATTTAGACCGTTCATTATTAGGTTACAAATATGATGGTAGAGATCATGCTTGCGTATTTTTTCCCTAGAAGGAAACCCTCTTTTAGAAGAGGGAATTGTATTTTGACTACGTGTGGTGTGTGAGATAGAATGTGAGCGAGTGAAGAGGAGGTTGTGGCAGATGTGTTGTGGGTTGTATCCCTTCATTTCACTAGATGAAATAAAAGAAAATATTGGTTGTTTATCTATGGATGTAGTCCATCTCGAGTGAACCACATATAATGGTGTCTCTCTTTTATTTTGTTCTTAGTTATTTTATTTCCACATTTATTTATTTTATTGCTCTGCGATCCTTTTTTCTAAGAATTGGTATCAAATCCAAAGGTTTATTCGACTGATAAATTCATAGGAAATAAGGGTTCTTGGTTGAAGTGGGTGCAATGACGGAAGAGGGAAAGTTTAGGTTAGAGAAATTTAACGGTTGAAACTATCAGCTAAGGAAGATGCAATTGGAATAGTATCTATATTAGAAGGATGTTTTCCTAACATTGGGTGGAAAAGAAAATAAGCTGATGACTATGAAGGAAAAAGAATTGGAGGTTCTTGATAGAAAGGCACTAGGAGTGGTATGACTATGTCTGGAAGTGTTGCTGGCCTTCAACATTTCAAAAGAAAAGAAAACGAAATATCTGACGAAGGCATTGAATAAACTATATGAAAAATCGTCGGCCTCTAACAAGGTATTTCTAATGAAACGATTATTTAATATGATGTGAAGGTGGGTTTGTTGCCGACCATTTAAATGAATTTAATACGGTTACTAATTAGTTAAGTTTTGTAGGATTGAACTTTGATGATGAGTTTAAGGCTCTTCTAATCTCGTGCTCATTGCCATAAAGATGGAACAAATTGGTCATGGATGTAAGTAACTTTGCCTTTGGTTCAAACACTTAAATTTGATAATGCTATTGGTGTTCTTCTTAGTGAGGAAACACAACATAAAAACATAGGTGCGACATTAGGTACTGCATTGACTATGGAGAATGGGGGAAGTCAAAAGGAGAGAGGAAAGAGCCCAGGGAATCATGGGAAGTCTAAGAAGGACAGATCCAAATCTAGACTAGAAAAGATAGTGTTGGAGTTGTGGGAAGAAATGACATTTAAGGAAAGACTGCAGGTCTCTAAAGAAACAAGGAGATGGTCAATAGAAGAATAATTAAGAAGAAAATGTAGCAGGTGATGTGTTAGAATATTCTTTGATCATTTCATTAAATAATATTACTAATTCTTAGGTATTAGATTCAGGGGATTCATTTCATGCCACACCCCATAAGAAATATTTTCAAGATTATGTTGAAGGTGATTTTGGACAAGTTTATTTGGGTGATGATGAACCATATAAAATAGTTAGAAAGTGTAAGATACATTTAAAGTTAAAGGATTAAAACCAATTATCATTGAAAGAGTTAAGACACATTCTTGTTTTGAGACGAAACCTAATTTCAATAGAGTAGTTGAGAAGTGAAGGTTGTATATCTACATTTACAAGAAAAAGCGTGGAAGGTCACTAAAGGATCTCTGGTAATTACAAAAGGAGAGAAGGAAACTACATTGTATTGATGTGTAATTAGTGATGAATCTTCTATCTCTTTGGATTTTATAGGATTGGATAAAACATTGTGACAAAATAGGCTTGGCCACATGAGGGAAAGGGGATGCAAATTCCCCATTCAAGGAAGTTTCTACTATATTTGAAGCAGGTTGTTTAGAGTTTTTGTGAGAGCTGTGTTTATGGTAAACATAAGAGAGTCATATTTCTTAGAGTTGGGAAGAAAAAAAGACTTAAAATTTAGAGCTTGTGCATACAGATGTCTGGAGATAGGCTCAAGTATAATCTTTTGGTGGATCTCATTATTATGTTACTTTTATTGAGGATGCAAATATGAAAACTTGTGTTTATTGTTTTCAAATTTTTTTAGATGTTTTTGATACTTTTAAGAAATGTAAATATTTGGTTGAGAATGAGATAGGAATAATGTTGAAGTATCTCATATCAAATAATAGAGGTGAATATTGCAACAAAGAGTTTGATAGTTATTGTTCATATAATGGGATTTGTAGAGAGAAGACAATTCTAGGAACACCAAAAGAAAATGGTGTTAGAAATGATGAATAGGAAAACCATGGAGCATGCAAAGAGTATGAAATTGTATGTAGGGTTTCCCTTATAGTTTTGGGAATATGCTGTAGATACTGTTGCTTAATTAATAAACAGAGGGCCTCAATCTCCTTGGATGGTGGCATTACAATGGAGGCATGGATAGGTAAAAAGGTAAATTACTCATTTTTGAAGAGTTTTGATTGTGAATCATTTGTCCATATTGATGAAGAAAGTAAACCAAAGCTTGAGGAAAAATCCAAGAAGTGTTCCTTTACTGGATACAAAGTTAATGATTTGGTTGTCGCTTATTGGATTATGAAAATCACAAAATCATTAAAAGTAGAGATGTGGTATTCAACGAAAATGCCATGTATAAAGATTAGTTGCAGGGAAAGAACCATGAAAAGGAAAACACATAATACATAGTGCTTGATGAAACAAAAAAATAAAATTTAAAAGGTGCATAAAATCAAAATGTACAACAACAACAACAACAGGTACCTCAAATACTTGAAAGTGTTGTTGGAATATCTACCAGCTTAATTATGTTAGTTTTTACAATATTATAGCAATATAACTTAATTGCAAATAAACAATAGAATCTCTAGAAGAAATCCAACGCACAAAAAAAAAGAACACAAGAATTTATCCCGAGAAACCCAATCGAGAAAACCCAGCAAACCTTCGTATAGAGATGATAGATTTTGAGAACATAGAGAAGAAGAAAGAGAGAGAAAGAAGTCTCTTTAAGATACAACCCCATAAAACACTCCTTCTGGATGTAGTAACACAATTTCTTCTGTTGGAGAAAACTTGCTATGAGTGAGTAACACATGATGAGGGGTGCCTCCTATTTATATTGGTTTTCGAAGTGACTTTTTACTGGGGTCGACTTGACAGTCTGACTGGGTCGACCTACCTTGGGGAATTACAAAAATAATTTTATTTTTATTCTTTTCTTTTGTATTCTTTCCCTAGGGTTTACATTGATTCTTTCTAGGTTTTACATGAGTATTTACATTTGTATAATCTCCCGTAGGAGGTACAATTAAATACAATACAAGTACAATAAGAATAACTTCTGAAGTTGCACAATTTCCAACAAATTAGACCCCATGAATGATACTCTCCTTCATTGTATTATTTATTGTTGACTAATTCTACTGAACCCGAAAGTTATGAAGATGCAACGCAGGTATAAAATAGAAATAAGTGGGAGTAAGACATGAAAGAGGAGGTGGGATCCTTGGTAAGTAACAAGACTTGGGACTTGATTCATTTTCCTGCAAGTAAAAGAGCATTATAGAATAAATGGGTTTGCAGGTTGAAGGAAGAAAATGGAGGTAAAAAGAAGTACAAGGATAAACTTGTTGTAGAGGGGTTTGCATAAAAGAAATACATATATTTTGATGAAATATTTTCTTGTGTTAAAATGATTTCAATTAGGACTACTTTAAGTCTAGTGGCAGTAGAAGATATGCATAATGAACAATTAGATATAAAAATGACTTTTTCTCTATGTGAATTTGGAGGAAGATATTTATATGCAGTAGCCATATGGGTATGAGGTCAAAGGGAATGAGAATTTAGTATGTAGGTTGAAGAAGAGCTTGTATGTCCTAACACAAACTCCAAGGCAATGTTATTTTAAATTTGACAAGTTTATGATAGAACAAGGTTATAGTAGATGCCATTATGACCACTTTGTTTATTTTAAGAGGCTAGATAATGGAAGCTATATTGTCTTGGTATTGTATGTAGATGACATACTTGTTGCAGGGTCTAGCATGAAACATATAAATGTGCTCAAAATAAAATTAGCTAATTCATTTGCGATGAAGGATTTGGATGTTGTAAAGCAAATCCTTGGTATGAGAATAATAAGAGACATGAAAAATCGCAAATTGACATTGTCTTTGGGTGAGTACATAGAGAAGATGTTGGATAGGTTTAGAATGCAGGATGAAAAACTAATTAGTACATTTCTAATCAACCATTTAAAATTAACTAAGGAGATGTGTCTCAAGACATAGGAGAAGATATAATACATGTCCAAGGTCCATATTCATTAGTAGTTGGTAGCTTGATGTATGCAATGATGTGCACAAGACCAGATATTGCACATGCAATGGGAGTTGTGAGTAGGTATATGAACAATCCATGTAAAGAGCATTGGGAAGTAGTAAAGTGGGTTATCAGGCATTTGAGAGGTACTACTACTCATGCATTATGTTTTGGAGGTTCAAAGACTATTCTAGAGGGATATGTTGATTCAAATAGGGTAGGTGATAAAGATCGTAGGAGGAGAATTGTAGGGTATGTTTTTATTGTAGGTGGAACAACAATAAGTTGGATTTTGAAATTGCAAAATGTTGTTGCACTTTCAACAACGAAAGCATAATATGTTGTTGCTACACAGGCTAGTAAAGATATGATTTGGATACAAAGGTTCATGGAGGAATTGGGTAACAATAAGAAGAATATCAAGTTGTAGAGTGACATCTAGAGTTCCATTCATATTGAAAAGGACCCATGCTTTCATTCTAAGAGTAAAAATATACAACTAAAGTACCATTTTATACGATCCGTGTTGGAATATAGACAATTGAAGTTGGGAAAGATACTTACTAGCCATAATCCTATAGACATGTTAACAAAGGTAGTAACCAGGGAGAAACCGAGTTCTTGATTAGTTTCAATTGGCCTTTAAGCATGAAGGTGAAGATGAGAAATTCGTTAGGTCCAAGGTGGATCATATTCCAACAGATGTAGTAGCGGTGGAGTTGTTATGATTAGTATCCAAGTAGGAGATTGTTGATTGTGGAGCTTGATTATAATATTCTTGATATAGAGGTCGTGTTTCAGCCATGTTTGGATTCTAGTACCTGATGAGGGGATGGGGGTGCTTCCCCTCCACTATTTTCACTAGGGGGTTTAGGGGAATCTCCTACGAAGATTTGTTTTTGGGAAAATAACCTTTTAAAATTGCGAAATTATGATTCACATCAAGACCTAGAAGCTAAGATAATCCTCACAACTACAGAATTTGACTAAACATGAAGAAAACAATGTAAAAGATCAACATTAACACATAGAAATGGTGCCAATAACTAAGTTTTCTATTAATTTACAACATGTAAATATGTCTGGAACATGATTATAATACAAGAAGAGAAAATCCTTATCCTTTGGAGGCAAATTTGTGGCATACATGTGGCAGGATTAGATTGAACCTCAAACCCCTCTAGGTGGACCAATGAGCTCCCAAACCACCTCAAATGGTCACGAATGCCCATGTGAATATAGGTGAAGCATGATAGTCATAAATAAGGGTAGGCTAGGCGTGATGGAGTGTATGGGTGAGTGGGAGTGGCTCTAGGAAACATTTAATGGCCCAAAAGAGAAAAAAAAACTCAAATACAATGCATGGGCGCCTTTGGTCAAACTAATTCCCTGTTTTAAGGAGTGGGAGCGCCCCAAGAAACCAAGATATCATTAATGAGGGTGATCATGTTCCTGAATGATCAAAATGTGGGCGCTGGGTGTAATTAATGGTCCCAAACCCCCAATACATTAGGAGATCAACATAACCAAGGTTTGGACTATGAAACATAAACGAAAAACAAATAAAGGTATGTCCTAGGTGATATGTGACCATGGTAATAGGTGGTATGATGTTCTAACAACCCTCCTTAATACAGACTCAGTGTAACCACATAAAAAATTGAGGCCTTGGCGACTAAGGCTCAATTCAGCTCTTACAAAAATTTATTTGTCCATATAACCAAGGTAATAAGGAAAACCACATGGGAACAAAACCTCCCCTCTAAAATGGACATGGAACATAATCTAAAAGTGAATATTAGTCATCACCATGTTTCACCCATTCCAAGGAGTGACCTCAGATAGGTGAATTTTTTCTTTGTTAATTTCTTGGTGAAGATGTCAACAATTTGCTTTGTAGATAGGCAATACTGCAATGATATCACCCACTCATGCACCAAGATTCTGATGTAGTGCATGTGAATATCGATGCTCTTGTTCCTCTATCTCTGTGCTAGATCAGTGGATATCTTGATTGCACTTTTATTTTCACACCAAATTATAGTGGGTGAATGAAATGAAAACCCAAGTTCTCCAAGAATGCCTTGCAACCACACAGATTGTGTAGCTGCATTCACTCCTCCTTTGTATTCGGTCTCAACTGATGAAAGGGATATAGTGTGATGCTTCTTACTTGAACATCATATGGGACCATGTGCAATCATGAATACATAACCTGAAGTGTACTTTCTGTCAATGGAATCTTCAACCCAATAATAATTAGTAAATCCAAGTAGTTCTAGTGGAGAACTAGCAACATAGTGTATCTCGAAGTGTTTGGTTCCTTTCACATAATGAAAGATAATTTTAGAAGCCTTCCAATGGATCTCGTAAGGCTCATGCATATACCTTGCAAAAACACCTACAACATAATCCAAATAAGGTTGAGAGTGTGTGAGTTACAACAATCTCCCAACTAGTTGTCTCTACAATGAGATGTCCACCAATGGAGATGGACCAAAATCACCTAGTTTTACTCCTGAAGGGAAGGAACACTTGACTACTTTGCATTCAGCCATTTTCAACTTAAATAATAGGTATGAAGCATGATTTTGTTGTCTGACCTTAATACCTCCATCAAATTGCTCAATCTCCAAGCTAAGAAATTGTTTCAACAATCCAAGGTCAATCATTGAAAAAACATTGTGCAATGGAGACTTAATTGAACCTATATCAACAATGAAACTTCTAGTGATCAAAATATAAACAAAATACAGTACTATTATCTAAATAGATTCATATAAATTCCACAAATACACATTAGGATCAGATTTGCATATGTCAAATCCTTGTGAGAGAAGAAAGCTTCCCATCTTGGCATGCCAAGCCCTGGGGGATTGCTTGAGGCCATAGAGAGACATATTCAATCTAAAAAAAAGTGAAGGATCATGAATGAAGCCTTTAGGATGCGACATATAAATATCCTCATGAAGGTATCCATTAAGAAAATCACTCTTCACATCCATATGGTGCACCTGCCATCACTTAGATGCAACAATGGCCAAAACTAGCATGATAGAGTCCATCTTTGCAACCGGTGCAAATGTCTCGGTATAGTCCAATACATGGAATTGAGAGAAGCCTTTGGAAACAAACTTGGCTTTATACTTCACATCTGAACCATCGACAAAAATATTGGTCCTATAAACCCAGTTACATTGCACTAGTTTCCTCTTGGAAGTTAGAGGAATCAACTCCCAAGTTTCATTGTCTTGCAAAGACTTGAACTCTTCTTGCATGGATGTTTTCCATATTGGATCATGTGATGCTTCTTCATATGAATGAGGATCATATCCAAACATCATAAAAAACCTCTTTGGAATATTCAAATCACAAGTGGAGAAGGAATTATGAAACTGATATCTAGTGTTCCTAGAGTCTAGTGGATCTCCAACAAGATCACCAACTGCTTGTATGGTTTTCTCAACCCATATTGGCCTTATGGGTGAGTCATGATATGCATGCATGTCATCATATTCATTTTCCATATCATAATCATAAAAATCAGAGATATAATCATCACTTACATCATCATTGAGTGGAGGGTGTGCGCAATCCCCCTTGACTATTTCAATCTCTTGTATGGGCTATTCTTCGAATTGTACACCATTGTGAATGAAATTTTTATGAGATGAGGGATAAAAGAGATTGTATAATTTTTCATATTCAACATATCCAAACAATATGGAATCCTTTATTATATATTTCAAGGCTTTTCTCTTCTTGGGATGAATTCTACCCCAATCCTTTGAGTCAAAAACCATGAAAAGAGAAACATTGGGCTTGTGACCACTCCAAGTCTCAAATGGAGTTTTCTCTTCCAATGATTTTTGTGTAAATATAAATTGAACATATGCATCATAATTTATGGATTCATCCCATATATTATGATACAAATACTTAGCCTCCAACATACATGTGTCCATCTCTTTCAATGCTCTATTATTATGCTCTGCCACACCATTTTGCTCTGGTGTGTAAGGCACCAAATGTTGCATTTGAATGACATTTTCCTCACATAGATTTTGTAGGTTATTATTGACATATTCCTTACCATTATCATTCCTTAAGAGTTTTATCTTATTCCCACTCAAGTTCTCAACCAAATCCTTGAAAACTTTGAAGATATCAAACACTTCAAATTTTTGCTTGAGAAAATACACCCAACAATACCTTGAGAAATTATCTATGAATGTTAAGCAATACCTTGAGTTTCCATAGGAGTGTGTGGGAATAAGTCCTATTAGATTTAAATGGATCAAATGAAGCACTTGGATGACCCTTCTTTCCTTCCCCTTGTCATACTTGCGCTCTGCATGCTTCCCAACTATGCATCCCTTGCATGTGCATCTAGAAAACTTGATGCTTGGAAGTCCTTCAACGATGTTTTCTTTGCTCAAAGATTGAATATATATGTAGTTGAGGTGTCCAAACCTCTCATTTAATAGATTTATAGTCTTATTGGCATGTGATAGGAGCACATTCCCCGAGGAGTAAGGAAGAAAGAGTGAAAACTTGCACATCCTTGACTCATGATCTACAATACCCACTACAACAACTTGGCTTGTAGAAATTTATGAAATATCCATATCATATTGAGTGAATTCCACTCTCTTGGATGAACCTATATGTGTCATTAGATAGACAAAGAGTAGGTTTTCTGCAAGATTAGACACATACAACACATTGTTGAAGTACCCATTGTCAAGGTTGATCTTGCCAATCCCTTTGGCCGAGATCTCAGAGTCATCACCCATGAGGATGGATGGACAAATGTATGGATGTAGGGCTGAGAAGTAGTCCTTTACGAAATCCATGCTCCTTGAGGCACCTGAATCTATGATGAAGGAGGAAGATCCAACAACCAGTGCATGTCATCTATCCTTGTTCTTAGAGTTTGAATCTCCCTCTTTCTTCCTTGCGCCATATGGAAGAGGAATGCTATTCTTCTCGAGGAGTTGCGGCATCACGTCAATGGTTTTATTCATACATGCACTCTCCGAGATGCCACCTTTGTGACAGTAAGTGCATTTTGTCTTCTCTTGATTCTTAACTTTGTCCTTGCTAGGATTCAAACCCCCATCAGAAGATTTGGGTTTCTCTTGCTTCTTCTTCTCTTGCTGTTTCAAATACTTGGGATTATTCTTTCCATTTCCTTGATTCAAAACACCTGCAACAAGGGATTGATCCTTGGTGTATTTGATGTTACCCATTTAAACCAATTTGTATTGTTCTTGAGTCAAAGAATCCATGAAGTCTGCAGTGGTAGGCATTCTCCATTTTCGAACTGTCAACTTGCCTGAGTGGAATGCTGAAACAAACACTGAATATTCAGGCCCTAGATTTGAAAGAATGGACAAGATTAGATTATCTTTCTTCTTTTTGATGCCACATTGTTTCAGCTGGAGTACCAAGGATTTGAATTTGGTGAAGAAATATTGGATTGTCTCAAAGTGAGTTAGGCTCAAAGTGGTCAACTCATATTCGAGTTGGTGTCCTCTCATCTCATATATCCTCCCAAAAAGTGACTTGATCTTGAGACACACCTCGTTGAGTGTTGTAAGACTGTCTACATGAAATAAAATATCCCTCAAAATACTGAGACAAAGTATCTTGAATGCTTTATCCAATCTTTTGAAATACTTAGATTTCTCAATAATTGAATTGGGCTCATTCTATGTTCCCATGGTTACTATGTAGAGACATTTCGACCTCAACTAGATGACCATTTAGAATTCCATTAAAAGAAGAAGAATGGAGTGGGAAAACAAGCATGAGACTGTTCCATCCACTTCTACGCACTGAGTGACAAAGAACACTTAAACAACCTGCAATGCAAACTCTCAATTTTTCTAGAGGAGACCCTAAATATAATTTCAAACCCTAAGAACTCTCTGAATTTGACTTGCAGCTCCAAAGAGATTTGATACCATGTGAAATTCTGATTCACATCAATATATAGAAGATAAGAGAATCCTCGTAACTAAAGAATTTGACAAAACATGAATAAAACAATGTAAAAAAGCAATATTAACACATATATATGGTGCAAATAAATGAGTTTTCTATTACTGTTTAACATGTAAATATGTTTGGAACATGATTATAATACAATAGGATAAAATCGTTAGACTTTGGAGGCAAATTGGTGGCATACATGTGGTAGGATTAGGTTAGACCTCAACCCCCCCTGGGTGGACCAATGAGTTCCCAAACTACCTCAAACAGTCATAAATGGAAATGTGAACGAAGTTGAAGCATGCTAGTTCATAAATAAGGGTAGCCTAGGCGTGTTGGAGTGCATGGGTGAGTGTGAGTGGCTCTAGGAAACCTTTTAATGGTCCAAAAGAGAAAAAACAAATCAAATATAATGGATGGGATCCTCTGGTCAAACCTGTTCCCTATTTTAAGGAGTGGGAGCACCCCAAGAGACAAAACTGTCATTAATGAGGGCGCTCATGCTCTTGAATGATCAAAATGTGGGAACTGGGTGTAATTAATGGTCCAAAACCCCAAAATACCTTAGGAGACCAACATAACCAAGGTTTGGACTATGCAACATAAGTGAAAAACAAATGAAGGTATTTCCTAGGTGATATGTGACCATGGTACTAGGTGCTATGATGTTCTAACAAAAATGTTGTAATTTCGTAGTCAATCTGGATTGTTCATCGTTAGGTTATAGATATGACAATAGAGATTATGTTTTTTATTTATTTTATCCCTACAATAAAACCCTATTTTAAAAGTGTTAGTAATAATCCATCCTAGTACCATAGTCTTAGACCTTAGGCACATTCATTTTCTTTTATGCAGTGTTTTCCATGGTTTAGACTTAGAGAAATTGGCATTTATGACAGTTGAGACGGTCTTGGTTAATCATTCTGCACAGTTGAGGCACCTCAGGTTGATCATTCTGAAAATCTAGGCTCCCACATTGATTACAGTAAGCCATCATGCGCTCCTCTTCCCCAATTTCAGGGATTTGGTCCAACTTGAGGCGCTAGTGCTTAGTTTTGGTGGTTTTTGGACTCTCTTGGGAATTTATTACTCTCCTAGAGCCACTCCCACTCACCCATGTGACAGCCACACCTCTCATACGTTCATTTATGTTCCAAAATGCCTTTCTGATGTTCATACAAGGATTCGTGACCATTTGGGATGATTAGGAGGCTCATTGGTCCACCTAGGGGGATTTGAGGGTCAAATCTTGAGATGACACTTGTATGCATCTAGATGGCCTCCAAGGCCTCACGATGTTTCCATATTGTACTATATACTTGTTCTAGACATAGTTACATGTTGGAAAGTCATAATAATATATGTTTTTGACTTCATGTATGTATGTAAGTTTTAGTCTTTCAGCTATTTTATTCATGTTTTGAAAACTATTGCGAATTGTGAGAGTTTCTTTGTCTCCTAGATATAGACGTGATTCAATTATCACATGGTATCAGAGATATTTTTATATGCAAATCCATTTGATAGTGTTTGATTTTTTGTTAGAGGGATTATCTAGATAGATTCGAGAGTTTTTAATGTAGGTACATTCAACAATTTGTCACCAAGAGCGCAAGAACAAATGGATCAAAACCACATTTTGTTAACACCATTCAAATACTTCAAATGGAAGACCAAAATGGTGATTAAGCTGATGTCAAAAGGCCTATATAGGGTCACCATGGGGACAGAGGTTTAGCCAAACTCTGAAGTTGAGAAAACAAAGTTTGTCAATAGACTTGATGAAGCATTTAGAATGCTTTGTCTCAGCATTTCGAGAGACTTACTCTTCCATGTTGACAATATAGCCACTCCAAATAAGTATGGCTGAAGCTTAAATATCTTTTTGGGAAGATTGATGAGATGAGAGGTCACCAACTCTAAAATGAGCTCATCTCCTTCAGCCTAGCACATTTTGAGACAATCCAATATTCTTTCACCAAATTCAAGTCATTGGTGCTTCAGCTCAAGAAATGTGGCATAAAGAAGAAGGAAGAGCATCTCATATTGTCCATATTTTCAAAGCTAGGTCTAGAGTACTCTATTTTTGTAAGCACATTTCACTCTAGCAAGCTCACAAGTCCAAATTGGCGAATTCCTACATTGGCTGAGTTCATGGAGTCTTTGACCCAAGAGCAAGAAAAGCTAGTGCAAATGGCTAGCATAAAATCCATAAAATACCAAGCTCTTGCTGCAGGAGTTTTAAATCCATCCAAAGGGAAGAAGAAAGATAAGGATTTGAAGCAACAAGATAAGAAGAAGCAAGATAGACCCAAATTTCCAGATGGGGGTTCGAATCCTTGCAAGGACAAGGACAAGAAGAACAAGGAGAAGACCAAATGCACCTACTTCCACAAGGGATGGCTTCCAGAGAGTGCATGTATGAAGAATACCATAGAAATGATGTCACAACTATTGGAGAAGAACAACATCCTAGTCCTAGAGGGTGCAAGGAAGAAGGATGGAGGTTTATACTTAGACAACAAAGAGAGGTTCCATGCCTTGGTTGCTGGTTCTTTATATTCTTCATCCTTCATCATTGATTCAGGAGAATCAAGGCACATGACCTCTTTCAAATATTTCTTCACATCCATGTATTCAGACAGTGGCCCAACTATTCGAATGGGTGATGATTCAGAGATCCAAGGGGATTGGCAGGGTTGATATTGAATATGGGTATTTCAATAATGTATTGTTTGTACCAGACTTGGTAGCGAACCTACTGTCAGTGTACCAAATGAAACACACCAATGAAGCCAAGAGAGTAACATTTACTTCAGACATAATGGAGATATCTGAAATCTCTACCAACAAGGTGGTTTCTTTGGGGTTTGCTGACCATCAAGCTAGGATGAAATAATTCTCCCATTTCCTTCCATACTCCAGAGGGACTACACTCCTAACTCATGCCATTGAGTCAAGAAATTTGTGGCATGAATGATTCAGCCATATAAAATAGAAATGCCTCCAGGCATTGAGCAAATAAGGCATGGTGGAAGGGTTTCCTTCTATCAAGATCTCCAATGGCCCATGCATTGTTTGTGTGATTGGCAAGCATCCAGAGCGCAACTATGAGAAAGGAAAAGCAAGGAGAGATATTCAAGTGCTTGGATTGGTGCATTCAGATCTTATTGTACCTATCCCTACACATTCATATGGAGGATCAAGGTATGTGTTGACCTTCATAGATGTTTTCTCAAGGTTTTGTTGGGTTTACTTTCTCAAACTCAAATCTGAAGTCTTTGAGACTCTTAAGGTTTGGAAATCCCTAGTTGAGAATCGGTGTGGGAATAAGATAAAAGTCCTTAAGATTGATAATGGAAAAGAGTATGTGAACAATATTTTGCAGCAGCTCTATGAATAATGTGGCATCCAAATGCAACATTTGGTCCCCTACACACCACAAAAAATGGTGTGGCATAACACAAAAACAAGGTTCTCAAGGAGATGATAGCCTGCATGATTGAAGCCAAGGATTTGAATCCTAAGCTATGGGATGAAGCCATCAACTGTGCTGCATACATCCAAAATATATCTCTTCACAAAAAGGTATATGGAAAAACACCATATGAATCTTGGTTTGGTCACAAACCAAATATTTCTCATTTCAAGATTTTTGGCTCAAGGGCTTGGGCTAGGATTCCTTCAGAGAGAGAAAGGCCTTGCAGCCACAAAGAAAGGAATGCATGATGTTTGGATATAATAAATATTTATAGGGATTCAAGCTCTTTTATCCCTCTTTTCAAAATACTTTCATAGAAAGAAGTGTGCAATTCGAAGAAGAACTCATGCCAGAGCTCGAACTAGCACCGAGGGAATGCTCATCTCCTCCACCACAAGATGATGTAAGTGATGATTTTTTTTCAGATATTTCTGATTCTGATATGGATTAAGATGATTTTTATTATCATGTGTCACCTATTCATCCCAAATGGGCTAAGAAAACCATAGAAACAGCTGGGGATTTAGCTAGCAATCCACTAGATCCTAGGAAGACTAGATTACAATTTCACACTACTTCTTTTGCAAGTGAAGTTGTTCTTGCTGAGAAATGCTTCATGATGGTTGTATATGAATATAAAATATTTTAGAAAGAATCAATTTATCCAATATGGAAAAAAACCATGCAATAAGAGTTCAACTCTCTACATGAAAACGAGACTTGGGAATTGGTTCCCTTTCCCTCCAAGAGGAAGCTATTGCAATGAAAATGGGTTTATAGGAAAATTTTTTCTGCTGATGGGTTTGATATAAAGTATAAGGCCATATTGGTTTCCAAATGATTCTCTCAAGTCCAAGGAGTGGACTATATAGAGACATTTGCGTCGGTTGCAAAGATGGACTCTATCAGACTAGTTTTAGCCATTGCTGCAAGCAAGCAAGTGTAGGGAGGTTCACCACATGGATGTTAAAAGTGAATTTATTCATGGTGAGATACATGAATAGATATATATTCAGCAACTTGAATGTTTCCAAGATGATACTTCTCTTGTATGCAGGTTAAATAAATCTCTATATGGCCTCAAGCAAGCCCCAAGGGCTTGGAATGCCAAGATGTACAATTGTCTACTATCACTTGGCATCGAAAGATGAAAATATGATCCTAATGCTTATTTGTAGCATGTTTCTGATGTATTTCAGGTAATTTTACTCTATTTTTATTATCTTTTGATTACAGGTAGCTACATCAAAAAATTGGGTCAATCAAAGTCTCATTGCACAGTGAATTTTCAATGACTGATCGTGGATTGTTGAAGCAATTTCTTGGTTTGAAAATTGAGAAATCTGAAAGAGGAATCAAGGTAAGGCAAAAAAAGTATTCTTTAGACCTGTAATTGAAGTTTAATATGGATGAATGTAAGGCAACCAAGTGCCCATTCCTTTTTGGTATCAAACTAGGTGAAGTTGGTGACTCTCCATTGGTGGAAAGCTCGTTGTATAGACAATTAGTGGGGAGTTTGTTATATATTAATCATTATCAACCTGATTTAGCATATGATGTAGGTGTTTTAGCTAGATATATGGACCATCCTAATGTGATCCATTGGAATACATCCAAGATGATCCTTCACTATGTGTAAGGAACCAGACACTTCAAGGTGCACTATGTTGCTAGTTCTCTACTAGAACTAGTGGGATTTTTTTATTCTAATTGGGATGGAAATCCCAATGAAAGGAAGTCCACTTTAGGTTATGTATTCATTCTAGGAAAAGGTCCCATATTCTGTTCAAGAAAGAAAGAACACACCATTTCCCTTTCTTAAACTGAGGCCGAGTACAGAGGAGCTGTGAACGCAACTACACAATGTGTGTGGTTACAAGGTATTTTTTGGGAACTTGGAGTTTCATTTGATTCACCCACAGTCATTTGGTGTGAAAATCAAAGTGCAATAAATAGTTCCACAGATCCAGTGTAGAGACAAAGGACCAAACACATTGAGATACAGATGCACTACATCTGGAGCTTGGTGCAGGATTAGGTGATAGCCTTGTAGTATTGCCCATCTGTAGAGTGTTAGATAGAAATACACACCTCCTGTGGACAAGAGCTGGTTCCCTAGATCTGAATGTTTAGGTCTAGAACAAAACACAAACACCAAATGTTAAACTTCCCTAGATTTGGTTAATTAGTTGAATGAAATTCCATGATACTTATCCCAAAGGTTGTCCTCACTATCCTCGTAGAAGAACCTATAAAATATGGAAAAAAACAAGAGAAACATGATAGCATACAATATAATCAACTAGATCTATGCTTGTGACCAAGGAATCAAGCAATATAAACACATGAAACAATAAATATGGGAAATAAAAGAATTTTTTTATTATAAATGATTGGAGAGACTATAGCCTTCTTGCCTTGGTGTTGAGAGTTCCTTCCAATGGATCCTTGCCTCTAACTTCACTTAGCCTCCAAAGACTCAAGAATGATTTTGACAGAGTTTGGGTATGCAACACAATTCTTCCTCCTTTTCCCCATGGGGGATGAGCTAGTATTTAAAGGCATGGGAGGATAGGTATGGTTGAGGATCTCATGGGTGAGGTGGATATAAGATCCTAAAAGGGACGATCTCGAGCTCCAACTGGTCTGAAACCATAGGGATGAGGCTCCACGGAGGTCAGCTTCGAGAATCCTCTCGAGATGAGGCTCAACGGAGGTCAGCTTCGAGAATCCTCTTGAAGCTTCTCTTTTTTCCTTGAAAATTCGAGCACCGCTCTTCTAATGAAGAAAACAGGCGGTGTTAAGGGGGTAATGCTTCTTGCAGTATGGATAGAAGTGGTGGCACCTCTCTTTGCTCATGTATCAGGAGTGGTGCTGCCCTAGTACCACTTGGGTAACACTTTTTGTCAATGGGAGAGGAGTGTTACCAGCTCAAAACAAGGAAAAAATTCAAGGGGTTAATTTCTTCCTTCATTTATCTAAGGAAAACTTTGAGGGATTGGAGCAGATAAGGGGATACCTATCTTATAACATGAGGGTGATGAGATTTTGGTATAACATAGAGAAAATTGCTGACATTTTCACCAATTGTTTTACAGAGAATACCTTCACCTATATGATATCCCTTCTTTGAGTGGGTGATGGATGGTGATTGATACCATTCACTTTTATATTTTTTGCTCCATGTCCATTTTTGAGGGGAGGTTTTGTTCCCATGTGGTTTTCCTCCTTACCTTGTTTCTATGGACAAATAAATTTTTATGTTGTATGAGGTGACTTGAGCCTTTGTTGCCAAGGCCTCCATGATATTTCTGGTTAAGAATTATTAAGTAAGGCTTAGAGGGTGATTTTATAGTAATAATACATCCTAGTACCATAGTATTATACCTTAGTCACATTCATTTTCTTTTATGTAGTGTTTTCCATGGTTTAGACTTAGGGAAATTTGCATTAATAACAGTTGAGGCGCTCCCGGTTGATCATTATGCAAAGTTGAGGCACTCTAGGTTGATCATTCTAACAACCCAGGTTCCCACATTGATTAATTTCAATCATTATGCGTTCCCCTTCCCAAACTTCATGGATTTGTTCCAACTTGAGGCGCTAGTGCTTGGTTTTGGTGGTTTTTGGACTCTCTTGGGAATTTATTCCTCTCATAGAGCCACTCCCACTCACCCATGTGCTCACCCACGCCTGTCATACCTTCATTGATTTTACATCATGCCTTTCCCACATTCACATAAGGATTAGTTACTGTTTGGGATGATTAGGAGGCTCATTGGTCCACCTAGGGGGTTTGAGGGTCAAATCTTGTGTTGACACTTGTATGCATCCAGATGGCCTCCAAGGCCTCATGCTTTTTCCATATTGTACTATATACTTGTTCTAGACATAGTTACATGTTGTATAATAATAATAATATATGTTATTGACTTCATGTGTGTATGTAATTTTCAGTATTTCAGCTAATTTGATTGTGTGTATGAATTGTGAGAGTTTGTTTGGCTCCTAGATCCACTTGTGATTCAATTCTCACAAAATAAGGTATTTCATTTTGAATGTTTTGGGTGTGTGAGAGAGACTATGAGAGAGTGAAGATAAGGTTTTGGTAGATGTGCTGCGGGTTGTATCCATTTATTTTTTTGGATAGAATAAAAGAAAGGACTAGTTGTTTATCCGTAGATTTAGCCCATATAAGGTGAATCATGTGTATTGGTTTCTCTCTCAGTTTTTTGTTCTTATGTGTATTATTTCCATATTTATTTTATTTTATTGCTCTGCAATATTGTTTTCTAACAATTTTAACTATTTCGTTGACGTGATTTTGAAGCATCTCCTTAGCACTGGATATCTATCTCAAATTTTCATATACATTTTTTATTTTGGTTATTTATTTAATTATTTTTTAATATACATGGATGTGAATTAATCAGAGCGCAATAGGTTGTGTGACAAATCCTCTTATCAATGTAATGCATGGAGATTGCAGCTCACTTGACTTGGTAGCTTATATGGATCATGACATCTAGGGTTTGAATTTTGTGATGGCATTGCATAGTCTTCTTCCTCTATTTAAATAGTTGGGGGTTAGGTTTAGGTTATCCATGGCCCTCTAAAGGCTCACTATGTGGTGTTGTTTCTTACTAGCATTTCTAGAGTAATTATGTAAGTGCCTATTAGACAACGGTTTGCCTCATTCTCACTTGGTAGGGATGGATGATATCAATGGTTTCCATTTTTATAATTTCATGTTTCCTATGATCATTAGTAAATATACATAAGTTTATTTATTCTTTGAAAACTTTCTTTTTATTCAAGAAATCAGGGGTATTATTTTCCTTGATATATAAGTGGGCCCCATTGTGGTTACATACATTGGTGACTTGTGGAAATACTAACCGGGAACACGTGTACTTAGAAGTCACAAAGATTAAATGAAGTAGGGTGTATAAAAAGACACAATACGAAGGAATGCATGGGGAGTACCACAAGGTTTGGATTTCTTGAATGCCTCATTGGTATAACTTGAGGAGATTCCCCGCAAAGATGGACCACATATATGCCACATGAAGGAAAAATTGACTAATTATGGGATAATATAGTAAGCTTAAGCATGATGTGGCATGTTTCCTTGGGATATGTGTCAATAGGTGATTTGTTTTGATTAATGGGTTAAACAATGTCATGAAGTACTAATGTGTCCACAAGACACATGTTGTGAAATTGTATGGTTGTTTATGATGCGACAACATTGAAGTGTCCTTGGTGACATCGAATTATGTCTAAATGGGGTAATGTTGGGATTAAGAACGCTTAATATCCCCTAATGCATTGAATTTCTAGATCGATGGCTTGGGTAAAATATATATCTAGTGTTAGAATACTCAAAAACCCATCTCCTTACTTAGGATATATTTTATTAATCTTCATGATTAATTTCCTAGGTTTTAGATGAGGTATTTGGCCTCCACTTGCATTTTTGGTCAACACTTGCCATTTTCACACACATAAGCGCCTTATACTGATTTTGGATAAGATTATGCCAAATTTATTGATTACCCATATTAGTAACTTCTCTTCCCTTTCTTTCTCATACTTAGACTGTTTTTTCAGCTTTAACGTGGAAAAGGTAAAAGCTAGTCTCTTGGCAACTGCATTATTTTTTCCCAACTCATCCTCCATATTTTTCTCTCTCAAAATCATGATCCCATTTAATTTCCACCACTCATTAGTTGGCATGCCTTATTCAGCTAATTCATGACCTCCTTGACTGATTTGGAAAGTGTTTTATGCACATAGAGGGGATTTTTAATTTTAGTAATCCTGCTAATTGTGAGGATTCAACTTGATTTCTTAGGATTCTGAATATATGATTTAATTATATATGTGGACAAGCTCACATTAAAAGTTGTGTCTAGTGTACACTTATTCAATGAAATTTAGTGTTATGCACCAATTCAGTCTCCAATTTTGAGTGGAATCTATACATGTTTTCTAATAATTTTTGTGAGTCCAATTGTGCTAAGACTGGGATTAATTTCCACATATAGAACTCAAAGGAAACTCATATACTCCTATAAAATAAGAAAAATGTGCATACCTTGGCACCCCTATTTCGCTTACATGGCTATACTTCCACATTTAAGTTTCTAACCTCTTCAAACACTAGGAGGTCAACAAAATCATGTGGAACTAATGACATATCATGTATAGAACATACCAATTTATGATAGTTGCAAATGATGTGTTAAATATTGACATGGCTTGGATGACTTGTCCTATAAAAACATGTTAGAGTTCGATAAACCATAGATATAAGATCAGTAGTATGTGCTATCAATGAGTTTTCACTAAGTGACACCACTCTTTAATAATTAAGTATTAGTAGTCATGTATAATTGTTTATCTAACAGGAGCAAGAGATTCATGATGATGCCCCACGAAGAAGCTTGAGTAACTAAACATTTGCTAAGCATAAAAGGTGCCACTCTTCAAAGCCTACATGGAAACCTACCATTGGTTAAGGGGTTGAAAACTAGCATTGTATGTCAATGCAATCCACTAACATATGTAATTCCAACATGGCAAAAGGAAAAAAGGGTGAAACTACTCATTTTCACACGATTTTATTTTTCAATATTTACTAAGTCTTTCTCTCAACATTTTCCCACTAAAACAATGTAATTCTATCACTAAACTATAACCAATAAGGTATTTTCGATATTACTTAGGTATGAAGGGAGGGTTAATTGGATAATAGAATTTCAAAAAGGTCTATTGAGTGGAAAATGGAATCTATATGCAAAACTTTAATGGATTACCATTAAATTTTTATCCAAAACTTTTGGAATTATAGCTACTATATTTCCTCAAGAATGCTATAAATACAACATCTATTGACAAATTAAGGTTATCTTTAGCTTAGAATATGATAGTCTCACTAAATTAATCACCTTGTTTTGAAATAAGCATCATTTTGAAAATGTGAAGGAAACGTGTAATTCCTCCAACTATAACCTCTAACTTTGAGATAGCAATAAGCTCGCACAAGAATAAATGGAAAGGAACAAGTAAACACAACAAAAGAGAGCCCCTTATATAAAATACCCAATTTTCTTCCTCTACTTTAAAGTTTCCCTCAAATTGTACAATTCCATTGTCATTGTACCTTGTTCTCTTATTTCAATCACAATTGTCCTAACCTAATATTTTATATCAAACCATAGAACTCAAAACTTGAGTTCACCTTGTGCCAATAACATTTTTTGGAGGCCAATGAATCAAAGTCACTGTATCAAAGATATATATGTACTAAAACACTATATAAAACAATGACAATTTAAGCATGCATGCAAGCCATAACAATTTACTCATGAAAAATTTCTAGATCAAACCAATGCATGAGAATTTGAGTCAATCCCATTAAACAATATGGGATTTCCTCCTCAATCAAGTTAAGGTCACTCATTCCCATAACAGTATGGTAAGAAGCTAAGTGTTCTTAGATACAGTTTAGGTGACTAAAAGTCATTGAGTAGATGGAGAACATTATATATTTTTGTTATAAATACTAAGAGTACATGCTATTTTTAAGATCATAAATCCATGTTACAACTAATTCTCCTCGCCATCATGTTATGAGATGGATATCCCATTGATTTCTGAGACCCCTCAGAGAATGAAGTGAAAAAATGAAAGAAGAAGGTTATTTCCTTATATTTTTTCCCTAATGCGAGCCACTGTCGCACATTGTCCTTATGAAACAGGTGGTACCCATGCTGGTAATGCACCTTGTCCATTAGCAAGGAGTGGTGCTACCACTTGTTTCCTTCTTACAACAAGTGGTATCCCCTTCCACCGCCTATTTCCCTCATGCAAAGTACAGTGCTTGACTTAAAAAGGAAAAAAGAGAAGTTTTGAGAGGTTTCTTGAATATGCCTTCATGGAACCTCATCCCTAAGAGTCTTGACAGGTAGAACTTGAATTTGCCTATCCTTGGGATGATCCCCCAACCTTCTCCTTTGAATCCTCAACCCATCCTATCCACTATAGCCTTTAAATATGGTCTCACCTCTCATTGGAAAGGGGTGAAAGATTGTGTGATAGCATCCAAACTCTATCCAAATAATCTCAGATTTTCTTGAGTCATTAAAGGCAAGGTGAAGCTTGAGGAAAGGCTCCATTGTGAAGAGGTCCCAACACCAAGGATTGGTTGTAATCTCTCCTTCATTATTTATTAATACAACATCGTTTTATTTCCCATAAACACTATGTGTCTTATTATCATGCTTTGTTTATTGTTGATCTCCTTGGTCATTTACATAGAATCGTATATTGTCTTGTTACTCTCATGTGGTTTTGTCCTTTTGTGTCTATTGTAGGTCCATTCACCACGTAGCTCAAGCACAACAAGTTCAGACCGTCATATCCACCCCTTTATGAGAGAATCTAATTCAAGTAGTCTAGAGTTCTATGGAAATTTTATTTGTTCTATAGTGTGTTTTGTTCTAGATACGAACCATTCAGACTAGGGAAACAACCTTTGTCTGTTAGAAAATAGGACTGTAGAGCAATAATAGTTATACAGTTAAATCACAAAACAAGATGCAAAACACATTATACACATTACAAGAGAGACACAGATATAATGTGGTTCACCCCAAACATGGGCTACGTCCACACAAAATTGCCAGTCCTTTATATTATACCGTCCAACAAGATGAAGGGATACAACCTGCAGCAACCCAACTACACTTCCTCTTCATGTTCTCACAGTCTCTCTCAAACAATCGAAGAGATTGTCTACAATGTTACAATATAATTACCAGTCGTATCACATTGATTTTTTTAAATAGGGGAAATACCATGGGAAAATACTACGGTTAACCCGGACCCCCGTGGGGGGACAATGTCTCCCCGCACCCCCCCGTTGGGACGAGTGTACAATAAACCTGGGTTACAAGCTAAACTGATCAATAATATCTCTAGATCTGGACGATCAGGCTCCACAACCAACATTGTCTACATTAGCTAAGATATTACGCTAACAAAAGTGGCGACTTCGCTGGGGATCGAATTCTTGGTCTTTTTGTAAGTTGAAATATTGATCTGCAATTTCAATTGATAGATATTCTTGTTAATTTGATATATTTGCATTGAAATTGATAGATCTGCCTCTGCTTTCCTCTGATTATTCATGCTCTTGTCTCTCTGTAACATTTGGATTCATTCTTCATGCTCTAACACATTTTTTCCCCTTTTTGTGTTTCAAGTATCATTTTGGTCCACTACACCTAGGATGAATATTAAGTGCATCCATCACAACTTTTATGGGAGTAACCCGAGGTACCACCACCTTTTTCCATTGTGCAGAAAGTGGATCTAACGCTTGTATCTGTTTGCAAGGGGCACTGCTAGGATTCCAATGCTCTGGTTTGAGCTAGCAAAGCGCGCCACTAGGTAAGTCTATGAACCCTACTTTGATTTTTGAATTGTAGGTACATGTTTCAGCTTTTAAAAGGTTTGTTTCTGGTAGTTACTCTCATTGATTGAAATATGGAAGTGATTATGTTCTTGATTTGGTATTCTCTTCAAGAATTGTGATTGCTTTTGGATTTTAAGGCTTCTTATTTTGTTTTTTGTTTGAAGTTAGTGTCTTGGAAATAATTTGGTTGTTATAGATATCTGATTGTTGTTACATTTGAAAAAAAATAAAATATCCATTTTCCTCATTTCCTTCAGTAGTTATACAAGATTTTTTGTCTGCTTTTTCATTGCAAAAATTGAGAAAAAAAACCATAAAAATTTAGTGTATAAAGGACCCTTAATTAGTCTGACAAAATCTTAAGTGTTCATTGTGTGTTTTTTCTTCTCATTACAACGAAAAGAAAAAAAAGATTTTGCTTTCAGTTTAAATTTCTTTTAGTTGAAGAATTGAAAGTTTTTGTGTGAAAAGTAGTAGCATATTTTCTTCTTCCTTATTAAGAGATCTCATTTTCTTTTAAAATTGGATTAGAAATATTTGTTTGCTTGAGTTAGGAATGGAAAGTAGTAGTATTATTTAGTTTGATTGGGATTTGATTGTGTTTTAGAAAAATAACCGAACCTCTATCCTTCTCTTAGGTAGGGCATACTTGAAAGTTAATGTGAAGAATATGCACTTGCATACTTGCATGGTTTTATATTCAGTTTTTCACCTCATGCATCCACCTAACCATTCAACTTAAAATAAAGTGCTAGTCTAGGTTAAAATATTTAGCAAGGTGTGATAAGTTAGATATGTGTTTCGACGTCTTTAAACGTAGGAGATGTCGTTTATTTCCTGCACTGTATCTCAAGGATCATGTGGTTATTCCTTGTACACGTTAGTATATTGAACAACCTTTCATGTACCCTTGAGGTATATAGAAAGGTACTTTACTTACTGAGCGGTATATATGAATGCCCCTTTTGTACAATTGTGAATTAGACAACACCACTACAAAGTTGAGCTCCCACATACCTTGAGTATATCGAGAAACACTTTTAGGGTTTTTGAGACCATCTGAGAAAATCCCTTTGGCCATCTTATTTTCGCAATACACCGAGAACAACACTCGAGGAAATTACCATGCACATATTGTCTAGGTAGTCAGGTATTCAAGAAAGGGTATAGTCCCAATCCTCCTTGTCGTTCTCTATTGTTAGACTCTGTGGTATATAGAGAGTTGTGATTATATGGAAAATCCCATGAGGATCCAGACCTTTAATCCACTCCTTTCATATTTTTTGCTTGTTACCATAGTTTGAGTAGTGCTTGTTTTGTTTGATTAGTTAGAGTTTTGTTTCGGGAAGAACTTGACTTATCAAGCTGGATGATTTCCCTTGTAGATGATCCCAATGATCCCATCATATACAAGGATTGTCACTGAAGTATCCTTTGAATCCTATGACTAAAAATTCTATGGAATGAGATATGGATCTTAAATTTGAAGCATGAAGTAGATCTATTCCTGAATTACAAGGGAGTTCCTGTTATAGAAGAGGAGAGTGCGTTCGCTCCACCTACCAATGTTCTTATCAATGATTATTCGGTGCCACCTATAATAAAACAACCCTCATCCCAACTCCCATATTTTCCCATACAAACCCCTACAGGGTCTATGTTTAACTAGCTCCACCCCAACGATCCAATTGATATTATGTTTGGTCCAACTACTTCATTCTGGGGAACCACTTTAGGAAAAGCTATCTTTGATTTTAGTTCTACCAGTGCCGTTAGTGTCTCCTTAATGTAGCTAACCCATAACCCTAGGAGGGGTTTCCCTTATTTGGTGCCAAGTCATATCCTTGGTAGGTATTTAAACGTCCCTTCTAGTTCAGTTATTGATAATGCTCCTCCTTCTCCGATAGTCACTAGAATTAGTGCACAATCTACTACACACACAACTCTTGTGGAGATCTTACAATGTACTCCAAATCCAACCCCAAATAATTCATTGAGAAGTGCTCCTATTCCTTCCATGAGATTTCTGAATGTAGTTGGAATTCAGTATTTTCCTTCCACATCCTACATAACTAGAGGTCCTTATGTACCCATTTTACATAACATTTCAAGACCCACACATCCAGTTGTAGGATCTAGTGGAACCGATAGTTATGGTCTTGCTTCACAACCACCTGCATTTTCTTGGGTTCAACCACAACAACCCAATATTGGTAACCAATACTACAATGGGGCACAAAATAATAACCCTCTATACATGCCTTACCTAGGAGGCATTACCAATCAATGGACCCAACCTACCTATGGACCCTAATATGGACTTAACATGGGTCAAAGTTTTGTAGGGAAAACACCCCCAATTACCAACAATATGCAGGTTACCATGGAAAACCTCAGCTGACCTATGGTACTACTGGGGTTTCCATGCCTTATCAATATTTTAATTATCTGCAACCCAATAAGAAACCCCATTTTTTGGAAACATTGGATTTTCCAGACTTGTCCAAATTGATCAATGATCCCATTCTACACGACCCTTTTTGGCCGACCATTCCAGTAAAGTTACCATCAAACATTTCGAAGTTTTATCGAAAGCAAGGAGAATATCCTAAAAATCATGTCATAACCTTCCATTTATGGTGTTCATCGATCTCCTTGATGAATGATTCCATTCGTTTGTGGATTTTCTAGAGAAATTTGACCGGTACGACTGCTAATTTGTACATAAAACTTCCACAACATTCGTTTATAGATTTTAATTTGCTGCCAACAACATTTCTTACGAACTTTCAACTACCATTCATTATGAGACTGGTACTGATCTCTTGACTTCTCTTTGAAATACCACCTCCACCCACATATATGATCACATTCATTAGTGGAGGAGGCAATAAATATTGATCAATGCTCCTATTATATATCAGTTCCTAGATGACAGGTTCACAAAGTCTTTGCTGACCCCTAGTACAAGAGATGTGGCAATGGGAGGTGATGTTACCGAGGAACATGCTATTATCCATGCAGAGTACTTGGAATTAGTTTATTACCAGTCTCAGACATTGTATGATTTGATCCCTCATGATCCTCATCCCAACACTGATCTTACCAAGCCACCTTCCAAAACCCCCGTGGATGGTGTCGTAGGTACAATCCAACCCTCATCCATAGTGAAACCCGCCAAGTAACAGAGTTCTTATCCTGCAAGCTCCTCAACTCCTAGTGTTTCCACCAAGGTGAACGTAGTACAATAGTCATAATCACTTGAAAATAAAAAGAAGGGTAAAGGGAAATCCAAAAAACATGGAAACCAATAGGAGAACCCAAAGAATGCAACTATAGAGAATGAGTCAAAATCGAAGAGGAAAGGTAAGTATCCTTTCCTTTTGTATGGATATGACCACTTCACTAAGGAATTCCCTATATGTGAAGAGGTTAGTATATTTTTTAAGAATAATCCTTCACCAACAATATTTATTGACCCTTTCGCATCCCAACAAAAATGGATAGACCATGATTATTTGCATGGTACCTCTTCTTCCATGGAAGAAATCAAGATGATTTCCGTCGGAACAGTTATACTAGCTATGAGAACCCAAACATACAACAAAACTCCAAAGAAAAAGGATGAAGGTAATTCTTCTTAGAAGAATCCTCCTACTAATCCTGTTCCTTCTCGTCATCCTTCTACGGGCCCTCTTAACATTGAAAAACCAATCCATGATGCAATTTTACATTCTCCAGAGATTATGATATGAAAATAAGTGTTTAGTCCTAACGCTTGAGCTGCCCAATTCTATAATATTTTCGAAGATTTAGCTCAGGCACCTTGTGCTATGTCCACTCTGGAAGTACTCCAAAATTTTCCACCGTAACATAAAAACTTGTTGTCATCCCTCGGGGCTCTATATCCATAGAATTCTAATGTGATTACATTTAATTTGAAGAATTTTAAACCAACGATATCTCAGCAACTCACGTTCCATATCACGACCAAGGTGATTGGTAGGAATTTTCATCGTACCATACTAGACGAAGGAGCCTCCACTTTGGTAATATCTATATTTTGTTGGAGAACCATTGGTTCTCCAGAGGTTAACCATTTTCCTACCATGTTGAAATATTTTGATGGATGAAGTATCCATCCCTATGGCTTATTATCGAATTTATCTATTGAGCTAGGGGGAAAAACCATCTCTATTCAGGTAGAGGTTTTCGAAGCATCATTGGATTAAAACCTCTAATTATGGATGGATTGGTTTTACACCATGATGGTGGTCACCTCATTGGTGTTTCATTTTATCCAGTTTCCTCACTGTTAGGATTATTAATCCTCCCTTGTACAAAATTGGTCATATGTCTAAATCAGTAGTCAAGCCAAGTTAGGAGTCAGTTACATTCAGTTTTAGCTCTCTACATTCAGTTAAATAATGGTTTAATTAATTGCACACATGTGGGGCGTTTTTCTCACCTACCACAGTCAGTTAACCATTATTTAATACTAAATGTAATAGTTGGTTGTGTTTTAGAACTCCGGTTATGATTTAGACAAGGACAGTTAACTACTGGGTCCTTAACTTCAGTTGATGACTAATCAAGTCAAGTTAGGAGTCAGTTACATTCAGTTAAATAATGGTTTAATTAATTGCACACATGTGGGGCGCTTTTCTCACCTACCACAGTCAGTTAACCATTAT
>LPNX010667058.1:263322-382653 GCA_001517045.1 Pseudotsuga menziesii
CCACTCAGTCTCTGTAGATCTTCGATTTCACATCCAATACTTGGACACTCCCAAGGAGGTTTGGGACAATCTTGCTTCCTTGTTTGATAAGCATGATGAGATGAGGATCCATCAGCTAGAAAATGATCTGATTACTCTTAATCCATCAGATTTCGAATCTCTAAATGAATTCTTCTCAAAGTTTAAGAACCTGATATATCAGTTGAAGCAATGCAAAGTGAAGAAGGATGAAACCCAGCTCATCCTTGCTATTCTCACCAAGCTCAATTCAGACTACTCAGTCTTTGTATCCACCTTCCAAATGGTAAGGATCACTACTCCAAATTGGAAGATGCCCACTCTTAATGATTTCATTCAATCTGTTATTTCTGAAAATGATAAATTGATCCAAATGGGGATCATTCGATCTCCCAAAGATCTAGCTCTTATTGCAAGAGGAGATAAGGTAGAGAATGATAGAGGGAAGCAAAGAGATGAGTCTAAATAGTCAAAAGAACCTTCAAGTTCGAAGAGAAGCAAGAAGAATAGCAAAGGCAAGATCCTCTGCCCTTACTGTGGAAGGGGCTTCCATTCAGAAAGCTCCTGTATGAGAAGACAACTTGATGAAATGGATCTTCTTTTGAAAAGGCACAACATTTCTGTACCTGCTAGTGCAAGGAAGGAAGACTCTGAAGAAGAAGAAGAATAATACCCAAAGAAAGGACATGCACTGAAAGCTTGCTGCACATCAACACCTGCGTTCCTCATTGATTCTCGAGCTTCCAACCATATGGCTGCATCCATAGAATCATTCTCTTCTTTTCAGTCTTTTGATGGTCCTAGTATTTAGATGGGCAATAACAGTAAAGTACAAACCAAAGGGAAGGGCTCTATCCAAATTGAACATGGAAGGTTCAAAGATGTGTTGTTTGTTCCCTCACTAGCTTCAAACCTGTTATCTGTCTATCAGATGACCCATACTGGATCTCCAAAGCGAGTGATATTTGGTCCTGACTCAGTGGAGATCATAGATATCTCTACTGGGAGCATCATAGCAAAGGGTATTGCGAATCATGCTTCAAGAGCATATGAGTTCTCACATTTCATGCCTCCTTCAGAACCAGTGCACTCTCAGCAGCCACCAACAAGGGAAGGTAAAAACATTGCATCTACTTCTTTTACAGCTTCTACTAGTATTGCAAATCCATCTATATTAGTTTATGACATTAAGATTTAGGTTGACTCAGATCTAGATTCAGTCCCTACTTCCAAACTGGAAGCTAGGAAGATGATTGAAAACTCACCTGACACTCAGAAAGAAAAGACTCTTGCGCTATGTCATACTGTTTTGCCTCCTTCAGAGAGATGCAATAGAATTACTGTAAGATGCAATATGGAAAGGGCTCAGTCTTCCTACATTCAGAAGAATGGATATGATCATACACCTCTTCATTCAGCAAGAGACAAAGGTTACAGTCCTCCTTCCTTCCATCATCAGTTTTGGAGAAAAAGGAGAAGTCTACACGCCAGGCCCCAGAATACCTGTGCACAGCACACCATGCATGCTGCTTCACTATCTCACAGAGATGAAGATTGCAGCAACATATTTTCAAATTTTTCAAACTTGAGACCTGATTCTACCTGCTTAGATAGAAGGAGGGATTTTTTCCCATGTGGTTTTTTCCCTAGTTACTTGTATTAAGCAGTTACTTTATTTTTACTTGATGTAATGGGTGACCTATGGTCTTAGTTACCAGGGCCCATAGTTTGTCCAAGTTATCATTCAGGGGGGGTGTTAGGATTATTAATCCTCCCTTGTACAAAATTGGTCATATGTCTAAATCAGTAGTCAAGCCAAGTTAGGAGTCAGTTACATTCAGTTCTAGCTCTCTACATTCAGTTAAATAATGGTTTAATTAATTGCACACATGTGGGGCGTTTTTCTCACCTACCACAGTCAGTTAACCATTATTTAATACTAAATGTAATAGTTGGTTGTGTTTTAGAACTCCGGTTATGATTTAGACAAGGACAGTTAACTACTGGGTCCTTAACTTCAGTTGATGACTAATCAAGTCAAGTTAGGAGTCAGTTACATTCAGTTAAATAATGGTTTAATTAATTGCACACATGTGGGGCGCTTTTCTCACCTACCACAGTCAGTTAACCATTATTTAATACTAAATGTAACAGTTGGTTGTGTTTTAGAACTCCAATTGTGATTTAGACAAGTCTTGGTTACCTACAGTCAAGTAGAGTCATCAATTCAAACTTCCTCATGTGGATTCGAATTGCTTGTGGCTATTAAATCCATTTTACATCATTGTAATTATTATCTGAATTAATTTTTGATTAATGAAAGCATTCACAGCTGCAAGCCTTTTGCACTGTTTCATTCTTCAATTGCTGAGTAAACTGTGAGATCTTCTTTGTGAGTTTTGTTTTTGTCTACAGATCTATATGCTCAAATTTACACTCACCAGGGAAATATTGTGACCATCGATCATATTGATTATTGCTCACCATATTTCACTTCCACCGCATCAAAAAAATTCCTATGCTGGGGAAATCACCCCCTCCATATCAGACCGTAGGAGTTGGGGTTTTGAAGGATTTCACCCTTATGAGAGTATTTTTGTCTAGTTCTTTCTCTCCTACCACTCAAGTTTCCATAGTGAACATGATATCCTCCAGTGTCAGTGACATGTCAAAAGGAAAAGGAATTGTTGAAACACCCTCTCTGAGTCCTCCTGAAGCCTTATATGATTCCATTCAATCTACTTCTGATGCATACATCGATGACCACCATTTAGTAGCATCATATCCTTACCATCTACCATATTGGCTAGATTTCCCTCTCCCTTTTCTTGACTATCTCTTACAGACTTTCCCATCGCATGAGTCCATTATGGAGATGATGAGTTGGGATGAATCTTTATGGAAATATCATAATCACAAATCCTCTTTCCTTCCTAATGCTAATTTAGTAGAATATGATTTTGTATCTCTAATTACTTCCGATGTAGTCTAACATCCTCAGTCATTCATGTTGTTGCAAGGTTTTGATTCTCAAGGGAATCCATGTAACATTATTGATATTATCCCCATCGATATATCAATGAAACTAGAAACTGTTGAACATATTCATGTAGTACATAATTGTTCAGCAGTGAAAATTGAGGTTTATCAGGCCCTTTTCAAAGAATCTCGAGATGTTTTTTCTTGAAGTTGCAAAGAAATGACTGTGATTGATCCATCGATTGTTTTCCATGAGATCAAGTCTTACCCAGATGCAATACCTGTTAGGAAGAAACTTCGCTAAGTTCTCCCTTGGAAAACTGCGACTATAAAAGTTGAAGTTGAAAAGATTTTGAAGGATGGTTTCATTTACCCTGTGTCGTTGGTAGAATCGGTATATAATATTGTTCCCGTCGTTAAGAAACAAGGTAATATTAGGGTTTTCATTGATTTTATGGATTTGAATAAGGCTTATCACAAGGACACTTACCCCACTCCCTATATCAATTAAATCATCGACAACTCTGCTAGAAGTGCCATTTTTTATTTTATGGATGAATTTTTCGGCTATAATCATATTGAGATACTGCCCGCTAATCAACATAAGATGACATTCATTTTCCCATGGGGAAGCATCCCCTACTGTAAGTTTCCTTTCGACTTGAAAAATTATGGAGGCACGTGCCAATGAGCCATGCCATATTCCTTTCACGATATTAAGCATATAGTGGAACCCTATCGGGATGACCTACGCAACCATTCATAACGGTGAGAGTAGGGAACCTTAGGGCCATTTTCCTTAAATGTCATCATTATAATATTCATCTCAATCCACACAAATGTGTTTTTTGTTTGGAGACTGGAAGCCTAGTTGGCTTTGTTGTTTCCAGGGATGATATTCATATCGATCCTCTAAAATTGCCGCCATTGTGGCCTTACCCCCTCCAACTAATATTATAGAACTTCAAAGTTTTCAAGGGAAGGAAAACTTTCTGCACTATTTTGTGTTAACGTTTGCAGAAAAGACGCATGGATACATGCACTTTTAAAAAAAGTGACACATTGTTCATATGGGATGCTCTGGCTCAACAGGATTTCGACAATTTAAAACATGAAATTACACACTCGCCTGTAATGCATCACCCCTATTATTCAAAAGACTATATGCTATACCTCACTACCTCCACCACTACCATCGGTTTGGTCTTAGTGCAGTAAGATACAAACATCCAATACCATGTGATATATTATCTTAGTAAGAGTCTATTAGAATTCGAAACCTGATACTCACATGTTGAGAAATTAGATTTGGATATGGTCATAGCCATGCAATGTTTTCGCCACTACATTTTACTTCACATAACTACTATTCTCATAGACCTAAACCCCATGTATTACATTCTAATCGTTAGGTATTGGGGGGAAAATACTCTCGTTGGATTGTCATCTTGTAGGAGTTTGATATTGAGTTCACCAAGTCTACTTACAAAAAGTCATTAGTCTTTGCGGAGATAATGTGTGACCTTCCCCGTGCTACGATGGAAACTGATCCCATTGACTCACTCCTCGATGAGTTTTTGTTCCTGATTATCTTGACCGAACCTTGGTATGAAGATATTATCATATATATCCAAAATCAATGATTCCAATATGATTTATATCATGATGGTCATTGTCACATCTAACACCACGTGAAATATTATCTCATCCGTAATGATACCTTATATTGACGTGGTATTGACTCTATCTAGCGAAAATGTTTGACACACGAAGAGGTTGAACAAGTTCTGAATGATTTCCACTCTAGAGCATGTGGCGGTCATCTTTTTAGATGGCTACAACCCAAAAAATCCTTTGCATTGGCTATTTATGGCCCTCGATCTTCAAAGGTTTCCATGAAGCGGTTAAGAAATTCCCACCCTGTTAGATGTTTTATCCAAAAAAGCACACCCACCCTGCTCTGCTACACCCCACCATTTCCGTTGACCCTTTCGCCTAATGGGGGATAGATTTTATGAATTGTAAGCCTACCTCAGCTAGGGGGCATGGTTATGTCATTGTAGCCATGGATTAGTTTAGGAAATGGGCTACGGAAATGCCTACATATGTGGAGGATGGTAATACTTCCACCCTCTTTCTTTTCAATCACATCATAGCTAGGTTTGAGGTTCCTCAATCTATAGCTACCAATCACGGATCTCATTTTTGTAATCAGATGATGACTAAGCTAAGGGATAAATTGGGTTTTATCCATGAAAACTCAACTCCCTACTATCCACAAGCTAATGGCTAGGTCGAATCCATTAGCAAGGTTTTAAAAACTATGCTTCATAGGATGGTGGGGGAACATAAATCAAATTGGCACTTGAATCCTTTCTCAGCACCATAGGCCTACATAATCTTCGTAAAAACAACAATCGGTTTCATGCCTTTTCAATTAGTCTATGGACTGGAAGCTGTTTTACCTATTGAATGTGAAATACCATATTTGAAACTAGCTGTCGAAATTTTACCCTAATACCTCGTTCAAGGAAGAACATTTCATTTATCTCAAAAACCTTGATGAAACACAATGAGATGCTACTCTGGCTAACGATTCGCATAAGAAGCGCATCAAGGATCAATATGACAAGTCATTCAACCTCGTGTATTTAATGAAGGAGATCTTGTTCTGACATACGATGATAAACATGACAAATAAGGAAAAGGGAAATTTGAATCGATGTGGTACGGTCCCTATGTCGTAAGTAAATTATTAGAGAAAGGGACCTATGAGCTAGTGGATTATGATGGAATAACTTTCGGGAATACTTGCAATAGTATTTAACAGAAGAGTTACTATGCTTAAGAAATTTTGCATCAGTGCCTTGTACATTTATGTATATTTAACTTTTGGTGTAATTTAATAATTTTGGTGTGGTTTTGGAATCTTGTCCATCACTGCTTATTTCATGTTATGTTTTGAATCTGCAGATGAATTATTACTATAGTTTTGTGGATGGCGCAAGCCGCCATACCCTAAATATTGCTTCAACAACCTAGGTACTCTATTCCCAAGCCTATGACTTAGTTAGTTCAGGAGGAGTTTGCCTAGGTCTGACTACTAACAGTATCATTGAATATCATGCAATGTTATGATTGTTGACCGAGTCTTCTCTTGTGGTGTTGATCACATGGTTTTCTATTTAGAATCTCAGATAGTGGTTGCTTAGTTGAACCACATCTATGCCATCTACAACCCTGTATTCCTTCGTATCTTTTGAAGAGTACTCCTCCTTGAATGGTCGTGTGAGTCCATTATCTATCAACATGTTCCAAGATATTTTAATTCAATTGCCGATTCAACTCCTAATTACATGATGGATTGGCATATTTCCCATTCTTGACATTTTGATGTGATAAAATAACATGAAAAATTGTAAATAAATAGTGTAAAAGATAAGATCCATGTAAATTACATTCCATTACAAGATTTTCCAATAGACCACAAAATAAGTTTGTATATATATATAAACGTTTTGGTACAAAAATGTGGTCCCGAGACCTAATCTAAAGCATGATAGCTTTCAGTACATAGGATAACAAAAAACTCAACCTCATGGATTTCAATGTACATCTCCTACTAAGACCTAGTGATGTTCATGCACAAGATAATTTGAACCCAAAATCCGACGACATATACATTTGATTTTCAACAACAATCTGTCGAAAATACGACAAGCCTCGAGTTTTATAAACATCGGTTGATTTTTGTTAGATCTATGAAAACAATATGAGCTCGTCGGATATCCAATCAGAAATATATTAATATAAATTCGAATATGCGACAGATACACGTCGGATATTCTATGACAAACTTGTCATATATTCGACCTTCAATCCTATTAAAAAATAATAATATCAGATGAGATAACTGTTGGATAACCGACGCACAATAATTTACAAACGACCGTATAGTCGACACCATTTACCATCATAGTTATGGAATGAATGGTGGAAAAATGGTGAAATATGTCGGACATCTGACAACATGAAAGATAAAAATTTATTAAAGTTTCCATCGATGGTATGGCATACTCGTCAGATATAGTGAGAAAGTTCGTCAGATATCTGACAATGATCTATATTTAAAAAAAATACTAGTTATACGTAATGTCCTCTTTCAACTTAACCACCCCGAGACACCCGTTAACCTATCTTATTCCCATAGGTTTGAGCGGGTATTAAAGAAAAGGGAATAACTGAGGATTGATAGCACTAGGAGAAGAAAGGTACATCAATTCGGAATTATTAAGTCATAAGTGTAGTAAGAATTCCATCAGAGTTCATATCCTAAAGCATTCAGAGCATGCAGGACTTATTTCTTCAGTGTTTAAGTCAACATGAAATTAGAATTGCATGCATGCAAAAGTGAAGCGTAAACCCTAAAAGTGATATGCAAAACCTAAAAGTACATTCTATTCTATTTAAGAAGGGTTATTGGAAAAAAGAGACTATTGATTAATATTATTGTTGATTTGGAACTTTTGAGCAGCAGCACATCATGCAACCACGACAGTTGGGGTTGAAGACGACGTCTTCAACTAATGAGGGTTCAACAGTGGGATATCTGCCCTAGTCTCTTTCAAGATAGACCATCTAAATTTATCAACACCATCTATCATATTCATCCATATCCAATGATTCAGTATCTACCAGAAGATCATTTGTTGGTTCATCCGTGTAGCTGTGGGATTTAGCTGGAAAAACACAAATTACTTGTTGAGTCTCTAAATCTTAGTTTATCTTCCGTATACTGGAATCATATTCATTATTAGGGTCACTGTACTGCATTAGGTGATCAACAACTTCCAGTTTTCTCATATGGAGTAGTTATCAGCAATTTTGTGTGGTTGGGGGCGTGAGCAGATCAACAGGGGAACCAATTCGCTAGCCTTCTTAGAGGGGTCAGAATTCCTCCATGCTCCAATAATTCTCTCCAGCATGAGAATATCTACATCCTGGTAAATTCTTAGCTCCATCAGGCACCTCCTTCATAAAAAACGTCACCTTTAGTTGAGGAGAGGGTTTCGTGCTATCAGGCGGTAACATCGGGAAGGAAGCAATATTACTACACCAACTCAGCTTTATCTGCATGCATCTTATCTATGGAGCATATTCATTTGGATTATCAGTGGTAAGTGTTTACCTTCTTTCTAAAAATATTTTCCCTAGTTTAGCTATAATTTAGGGCCATTTTCTCGACACCTTGCATGAAATTTTTTATTCCCTATTATTTTAAATCCCAAGGCTACAAGCAAGCCCTAGAATAGAAAAAAATAGAATATCAGTATTTGGGATATTACAGTGGTATCAAATCATGTTACTTGCCAGGTGTGGGATTGAACATGAGAAGTAAATGAATACACAAGAAGACACTTTTGTAACCTATAGGAGAAATAAGAGTAGGTACACCGAGGAGCAGGAATTCGAGGATATCCAGTTAGAAGATACCAACTCTGACATGGACCCAACATGTATACACTCTGAGATAGGGAAAGGAAAAGGACACGAGGAATATAGGATGGAATTTTGCAGCTTGGTAAGTGCATTGAATGACCTAGCCAAAGGGCAGAAGGAAGTACTGCATGCAATAAACAAATTGGCTCTGAAACCAAAACCAGGTCATAGCAGTATACCTCTTTCACTAGTAGATAGAGGATCTACTAGTAGTAGTGGGTGGCATGCATACACTAAAATGAAAAACAAACCCCATATATATAACAAAACTTCCAATATACCTACTATGCCTCACTTATTGGCAGATGCAATAGTAGGACCAATCATGCTAGCAGTACCTAGTGAACCATTTGGAGCGTACTTACAGGAGTACAAGAATTTGGGAGATGAATTCCATTCAACCATGACTTTCTCATATTTTTGCAACATGAAAAGTAGGAAAATGCCAAGAGGGTTCAATAGAGAATTTAATCAGAATTTTGAGTTGCAACGCATATTGGAGAGACTGACTATCCCCAACTTTGATGGGACATCCAGTTTTTTAGCCAAAATTTGGGTACAGAAGTTAGACCCCTATTTCCAGCTTAAACCCATGACAGAGACAAATGCAATCAACTTGGATACTTTACATTAATGTAGGGAAGCACATGAGTGGTGGTACCACAGACTGGTGACATTGGGTCACAACACTATCACATCCTACAGTGACTTCACATAGAGGATTATGGAGCACTTTGATAAGAAGGACCCAACGATTCATTTTAGGGAACTTGCTCAGCTCAAGCAGATAGGAAGTGCAGAGACATTCATATCCAAATTCCAAAGAGTTGCAGTTATGGTATCTGACATATCAGATAGTTAGCTGATTATGCTATTTATAGAGGCACTATCGGAGCCACTCCACTGATGGGTGAAGGATCACAGGCCAATCACTTTGCAAGATGATATCGGTAGGACTATGTACCTATAATATTCTATTCCAAAGAACAAGCCGCCACAAAAACCTACCAATCTCTTGGAAAACACGAAAAAATATAGCAATCTTCCAGAAAATCGGGAAAGGATAATCCCACAGAGGGAATGGTTGAATGAGGACACACGAAGAGATTAGAGAAGGATGAACTTATGTTTCAATTACAAAGAACCTTAGGTACCTGACCACACATGTATGGGTAAATCAAAGGTACACCTCATTGAGGTACTTACAGATAACAGTGAGGAACATGAGTCAGAGCAGAAACCGAATATATAACTACATAATACAGAATTGGAACAATTGCCGCAAAGAGCCACTATTGCTACCCTCACAGGAGTCCCCACCTTCCATACTATTAGTATTAGGGGAAGCATCCAGGGACAACGTGCCATTTCTTTAAGTGATGGTGGGGCCACCCACAACTTTATAGATGCCTCTTGGGTAGAGAGGAAAATATTTCCCGTTGCAGAATTTGAGGGCTTTACCATTGTCATGGATGGAAATCATAGGATGAAATGCAAATAGAGAATACCTCATCTATAGGTACAGATTGGGAATTATACATTGGTGGATGAATTTTATGTGGTAGATGTGCCAGACACGAGCATTGTTTTGGGAGTACAATGGTTGTACTCAATTGGGAAATACTCAACCAATTACCAAACATTAGAGATGGAGTTCCTGGCACTAGATGGGAAGAGGGTAGTCCTAAGGGGAATACCCAATGAAGCTTCAGGGTCCTCCACAACAAAGGGGATGACCACCATATTCAGGAATGAGGACAAGAATCGCACAAGGAAATGGCCAACTCCAACACATAAGACTCCAAGGAAGGAGCAATGGTATGCGAAGGGATTTTCGGGTAGACCTCCAGACGTAGGTAGGATGAGACCTAGGGAATTTGGACAAGGATACAAAACTAGAATGTTCAATCCTCACAGGTACTTCATAAGATACAAGGAGGGAATACAGAGCATGGGTGAAAATAAACACAAATTTGAAGAAAAAGAAGGGCCACCCAGCAACGGAATAAAAGGGTTGATAAAAATGGACAAGAAGAGACAAGGACATATGACTTGGTATATTGGTCGAAGATTTATTGAGGACAAGCAATTTTGAGCGGGGAGGACTGTAATGTCCTCTTTCAACTAAACCACCTTGAGACACCCGTTATCCTATGTTATTCCCAGATGTTTGAGTGAGTATTAAAAAAATGGAATGATTGAGGACTGATAGCACTAGGAGAAGAAAGGTACATCAATTCAGTATTATTAAGTCATTAGTGTAGTAAGAAGGCCATCAGAGTTAATATCCTAAAGAATGCGGAGAATGTAGGCCTTATTTCTTTAGTGTTTAAGTCAACATGAAATTAGAATTGCATGCATGCAAAAGCAAAGCATAAACCGTAAAAGTGACATCCAAACCCTAAAATTACATGCTATTCTATTTTAAGAAGAGTTATTGGACCAAAGAGATTATTGATTATTATTATTGTTGATTTGGAACTTTTGAGCAACAACACAGGGTGCAACTGTGACAGTTGGGGTTGAAGATGACATCTTCATGTAATGAGGGTTTGACAATGGAATATCTTCCCTAGTCTCTTTTAGGATAGACCATCCAGGTTTATCAACACCAACTATCATATTCATCCATATCCAACGATTCCATATTTGCCGAAAGATCGTTTGTAGGTTCATCTGTGCAATTGGGGGATTTAGCTGGAAAACCCCAAAGTACTTTTTGAGTCTCTAAATCTCATTTTATCTTTCGTATACTGACATCACATTCATAAACATGGTCACTCTACTGCATTGGGTGATCAACAGCTTCCAGTTTTCTCATTCGGAGTAGTTATCAACAATTTTGTGTGGTTGGGGGCATGAGAAGCTCAACAGGGGAACCAATTCACTAGCATGCTTAGAGGGGTCAGAATTCCTGCATGCTCCAATCATTCTCTCTAGCACAGGAATATCTACATCTCGGTAAATTCTCAGCTCCATCAAGCACCTCCTTCATTAAAAATATCACCTTTAGCTGAGGAGAGGGTTTCGTGCTGCCAGGTAGTAACACTAGGAAGGAAGCAATATTATTACACTAGATCAGCTTTATCTTCATGCATGTTATCTCTGGAGCATCTTCATCTTGATTATCAGTGGTAATTGTTTAGCTTATTTCCAAAAATCTTTGCCCTAGTTCATCTATAATTTAGGGCCATTTTTTCCATATTTTCGAAGGTGGAGATGTATAAAATTGTACAGAATATCGATCACTCATGAATCAATTTGACTGTTACAATATAAATTGAAGTCTGTGAATTTCAGCAGGTCGACAGTTGTGGATAAATTCCACAAGAGACAAGTGAAGATATGCAACTTTAAGGTGAGATCTACATCTGATCTCAGATTGACGGTTAGGAAGGATCCCGCAAGAAATCGACGACTCAAAAGAATTGTGGAAGATGAAATTGCGGGAAGAAAATATTGGAAGCCCATTATGGAAAAGTGGGAAGGTGTATTCGTAATCCGTAATTGCGGAAAGGGTCTTGCAGAAATATGGTTGCGGAAGAACTCAATTGTGTAGATTGAGCTGCGGGAACTCAAGCTTGTAGAAAGACGGTTGCGGAAGAACTCAATTGGGGAGATTGAGTTGCGGAAAATCAATCTTGTGGAAAGTTGGTTACGGGAGAATATAAGCTTGTGGAATGTTGATTGTGGGAGCAGAGTTGCGAAATCATGCTTGTAGAAGGATATTTCAATCAACATTTCAGTATGAAGAAGAGAACTTTAGGTCTGCTAGCTTTCACCATCCATTAATTTTGGTATCAGAGCAGGCTAAAGATGCCACCAAGACAAGGACAAATACGTGGAGTCCTTGTAGTACGTGGTCGAGGAAGACAAGATGCAAAGACATACACACAAAGGGAATTAAGACAACTCCAAGTTAGGATGGAATCTATGGAGAGAAAGAATTCAGAGAATACAGACACCAGTGCTGAAGAAGAATCCTCTGAAGACGAGCAAGAGGAGGTTGCTGAAGAAGTAAAAGTATTGAAGATGCCGATGAAGGCCAGTAACAGACCTAGAGTTGAAGTCCCTATGTATGAAGGTAATCTTAATGTTGAAGAACTCATGGACTGAATCACTTTTTTAAACAAGTATTTTGACTTTGAATAAATTGAAGATAAAAAGAAGGTGATGTATGCAACGACCAAATTGAAAGGGCATGCAACTATATGGTGGGATGAACTTCATATCCACATAGAAAGAATAGGTAAGCCCAAATTCAAATCTTGGAATAAAATGTTATATAAAATTAAAAGTCAAGTTATGCCTCTGGATCATCAATTCACTCTCATTATATAGCGTGATAGAATCTTAGACAAAAGGGTATGACTGTTAAAGAATATACATACGAGTTCTTTAAGTTGAGTATTAGAGTTGGAAAAACACAAGGGGGCGTAGAAATAGTAGCTATATATATACATGGAATAAGATATGAGATACAAGATGAAATCATCTTGTTGAATTTTAAAACTTTTGAATATGCTTATCAGGAAGCCTCAAGGGTAGAAGAAAAGCTATTAAGAAAACAGAACTAGAAGAGCAGAGTGAGAAATACAACAAGAGGGAAAGGATTTCCAAACAGAGGAGGTCGGACTCCTAAAGATGAGGCAAAAGGTTCTAGTAGCTAGGTAACCTAAAGAGGAGGATTCAGAGGAGGTAGAAATAGAGAAGTGAAATTCTATACATGCAGAGAAATTGGACACATGTCATGGGAGTGCCCAAGGAATAAACCTGCATCTCAGAGGAATGCAAACATTGCTGAGGCTCGTGAGGAGTCTAGTGAAGAAGCATAATTGAATAATACTCCCGAGGAAGGAGAATCTCTTATGCTGAAGAGAGTTTTAGTATAGACAGAGAAAAAAGTGCATGAACCAGCCCAGAGAAAGAGTATGTTCAGGACTAAATGCAAATCACAAGGGAAGTGTTGTAAGATGGTTATTTAAAGCAGTAGTATAGATAATTTGGTCTCCACTAATATGGTAGAGAATTTGGGATTGAAGAGGATGAAACATCCAAGTCCTTACAAAGTGTCCTAGTTGCAGAAATGACATCATTCCTTAGTGAGTGAGCAGTACAATGTGGAGTTTCAAATTGGTACTTATAAAGATATGGTATTATGTTATATAATGCCTATGGATGTATGCCATATACTCTTAGGGAGGCCATGGAAATATGATAGAAATGCTGTTCATGATGGAAGAAAGAACATTCATTCTGTGGAAAAGGATGGAAAAAGACATACATTGTCACCATTGGAGGATGAACTAGTTCAAGAAGATTCAGGGTTAAATATTTTGCTGATGACTGGGAAATAACTATTACAAGAAGTCAAGGAGGATGAGCTACATTTTTCTCTTGTTGTCAAACCAAAGGTAATATTAACCTATACTAATTTAGATGACTTTCCTACTGAAGTTAGAATATTGCTTGATGAATATGATCATATTATTATGGATGAGTTACCAAATGTTTTACCCGCTGTGAGAAGTATTAGTCATCACATTGAATTGATACCTGGTGCAAGTTTACCTAATAAGGAATCCTACAGACTAACTCCTCAAGAGAATGAAGAGATCAAACAACAGGTATAGGAGCTATTAGATAAAGGTTTGGCGAAAGAAAGTTTGAGTCCTAGTGCAGTACCCACTATGGTTATCCCAAATAAGGATGGTGGATGGTGAATGTGCATTGAGTCCAGAGCAATTAATAAGATCACTATCAAGAACATATTTCCTTTACCCTACATTGATGATTTTATGGATTGTTTGAGTGGTTCAAAGTATTTTTCAAAGATATATTTGAAAAGTGGTTATCATCAAATAAGAATAAGAGAAGGGGATGAATGGAAGACTGCATTCAAGACTAATAATGGACTGTATGAATGGTTAGTAATGCCATTTGGGCTTACTAATGCACCTAGTAATTTTATGAGATTGATGAATGAGGTCTTGAAAGAATACATGGGAAAATTTGTGATAGTGTATCTGGATGATATTTTGATCTTCAATCATAATAAAGAAGAACATTTGAAACATTTTAAATTGGTGTTGGAAACCCTGAAAAGGAGAAGCTACTGATAAATATGAAAAAGTGTGGTTTCCTGAAAAAAAGAGTTGATTTATTTGGAATTCATGGTTTCAGAAGAAGGATTGAAGATGGATCTAGATAAGGTGCAAGAAATTTTAAGTTGTCCAATTCCAAGAAGTGCATATGAGGTAAGGTGTTTTCATAGACTTGCAAGTTTTTATATAAAATTCATTAAGAATTTTAGGTAAATTTGTGCACCTATAATAGACACCTTTAGGGGAATTAGACAACCTTTCAAGTGGAAACAATTAGCTGACAGAAATTTCAAATTGTTGAAGAAGAAGAACAGTGAGAAGCCTATTCTAGATTTTCCAAGTTTTGATAAGGTTTATCAAGTAGAGACAGATGCTAGTGGGACATCAATAGGGCTGTTCTGATTGAATAACAGAGACCAGTAGCATACTTCAGATAGAAGTTAAATAAGGAAAAAAAAGTATTCCTCATATGACAAGGAGTTATATGTTGTTTTACAAGCTCTCAAGAAATGGAGACATTACTTGATGCTCAAAGAGTTTGTGTTATATTCTGATAATCATGCTTTGCAGTTTATAAATAGTCAACCTAAATTGAATCAGAAACATGCTAAGTGGGTGGAATTTTTGCAGAAATTTACCTTTGCGATCAAGCATACAAGTGGAAAATCTAATAAAGTTGTCGATGATTTAAGAAGAATAAGTTTGATCTTGCAGGAAATTAAGGTCAGTTCTTTGGGATTTGAAAGTTTAATTAATATGTATAAAGAAGATGCGGATTTACAAGATATATATGCAACCTGTGAGAATCCAATTACCCATAATAGAAGTCAATGGTTGGACTACATGTTACAAGAAGGATTGTTGTTCATAAATAGTAAGTTATGTATTCCAAAATGTTCTATGAGAGAAAATTTTATATAGGAGAAACACAGTCGAGGTTTATCAGGATATTTTGGACAGGATAAAACATTTGCTCAAGTGAATACTTTTTATTTGATCCCAGGAATGCAACATGATGTAAAGAAGTTTGTTGAAAATGTAGGATATCTCAACATGCCAAAGGGAGAAGACAAAATACTGGACTATATCAACCCCTACCTATTCCAACTAGGCCTTGGGATTCCATCAATCTGGATTTTGTTCTAGGATTTACAAGAACTCAGAGGGGAAATGATTCTATTTATGTTTTCAAAATGGCTCATTTTATTGCTTGTAATAAAACCAATGTTGCAACAAACATTGCTAATTTATTCTTTTCATAAATTGTAAAGTTGCATGGTTTACCTTTAAGCATTGTGTCTGATAGGGATACTAAATTTGTTGGTCGTTTTTGGAGAACTTTGTGGAAGAAGTTGGGAACCAATCTCAGTTTTAGTTCCTCTTATCATCCTCAGAATAATGGTCAGAATGAAGTGATGAACATAAGTTTGGGAAATATATTGAGGATTCTTGTTTATGAAAATCTAAAACAATGGGATTTATGTCTTTCTCAATCTGAGTTTGCTTACAATGATTCACCTAGCAAGAGTACAGGTATGATACCTTTTTAGATTTTATATGGAATGCACCCGACGTGAGTATATGAACTTAGAAATTTGAGAGGAAAGGATAGGAGAAGCATATGGTGAATATTTTGCATCTAGCATGCATGAGCTATAAGAAAATGCCAAGAAGAAATTGTAGGAAAGTGATGGGAAATACAAACAGAGAACATATATGAAAAGAACAGAAGTTAATTTTCAGGTTAGATTTAGTAATGGCCTATATTAGGAAAGAGAGGTTTCCTAAGGGAACCTACAATAATTTGAAGCTCAAGAAGACTGGACCTTGTAAAATTTTGAGGAAGTTTTATGCAAAAGCATATGAAATAGAACTTCCCTCTAATATTCAAATCTCTCCAATTTTTAATGTTTTGGATATATATCCTTTTAAAGATTCAGGTGTTCAGGAAGAAGAAATGGTTTCTAGAGAAAATGGTCCATTTATAGATTGGAAAGAAAAGTTACATTAGAAATAACATCCACAGATTGAAGGTATCCTTGACAAAAGGGTTTCAAAGAAGACCAGGGATAAATAATATTTTCAGTATTTGGTCAAATGGAAAGATCATCTTCTGAAGATGCAGCATGGATGATAGAAATAGATATTTCCAAGTATAGTGTGAACCCTTAAGAATTATTGAAGAATTATTTTCTTCCCTTGGAGTATGATGCAGGAGCATCTAGTCAAAATCTATGTTTGTTGAATAAGCAGTCAATGTTATTTTTCTGCTTCCATGAAAATTTTCTAGAAGATAGGGTTGGTTGTTGATTTTTGTAATATGTTTTATATATAGGGATGGTTTGAATGTAATAAGAATTTTTTTCCACAATTTCGCTTGTATCTTGTAAGAGGTTGGTCGAGGATAGATTAGTTACATATTTACTTTCTTAGGAGTTCAGATCCTCATATTATGGATCTCACAGGTTTGATAGAATTCTATATTAATAATCAAATGCCATAATCAAAGATAGATAGGAATAAAATAGGAATATGAATAGAAGAGTGTGAAAGAGTGAGCGAGCGAGAGATAGTGTACGTAATAGTGGTTAATGAAATTGTTGCAGCTGCAACTATTTTCCCCAAAATTTTAAATTTTAGGGCCCCTCCTTTTATTTGATTTTATTTGGTCTGGCCTAGGAGTATTTGGTTTTCACTGAAGATGCCTTAAAGTTCATATTTTTTCCCTAAGAAAATTGATATTTTTCATTTTCTATATCAGAAGACTAGTTGACTATCCTTCTGATATCAGAAGCATAGTAGACTATCATTCTGACGTTGCGAAAGCCAAATGGTCAAGCCTGTCGAAAGTACTTCCGATTTCCTCGTCGATACCTTGAAACCTCGGGTTCTTCTCTCTTCGTTGTCATTTTTCCAAGCCTAACACTTAGTAGTTTTGATTTTCGATTATTTTTTATCACTGTCAGAATGTTTTACAAGAGTGAGTCAGAGTCTTAGTTCCTGTCATTTTCGACGTTGCAGGAACCTAGTGTTCAAACGTTTCGAAAGTTAGTACTTTTCCTTGCCGACTCTCTAGAGATTAGGTGTTCCGATCTCTGACACCCGTTAGAACGAGTCACAGTCACGATGATAGTGCTTTACAGCACCGACATTGTGGAGAAACCTTCATCTAGAGGTTCCACACTTAGAGTCTAGTGATGCCGATGATCGATAATGTTAAAGTATCACGGGCCCGTAGTTTTTTTTGCATCTGCCGTTTCAGCTGTCCTCTGAACTATTCTTTCGATTAACATAAGTCATGACTACCGATAGGGTTTTAACTCACCAACAGATGCGGTCGAGGGTTATATATTGGGGGGGCGTGTTATTTTATTGTTTATCTGTATTTTAAACTCATAGTTTTCTCCAGTCCTTGTCATTTGCACCGATTCACGTGCGCCCAACTGTCCTAACTTGATTCGTTCGGGTTGCTCCTATGAATGTTTTTCCATCCAGTCGACTACACTGCTTTTGTGAGGTAGGTGAACCACGACCTTACTGTTTTGGTTTTTATTGGTCGATTTGGGAACCGTTAGGTTTTTACCTTGGTTAGGTTTTTTGTGAGTTAGGTTTGTTTGCATAAAAGGATGTTCACCTTTACGATTTTTCATGGATGTTTTACTTTGAGGTTGAAGAGTTTAGCTGTTTGCAATTTTGTTTAGCGGGAAAATTTGAGTCTGCGTGATTGTTTGAGCCGTTATGGATGCTTTTGCTCCAGTGCGAAAGATTAGGGCACGGTGCAGACATGCGTTTCATTGTTTGCACCACTCATTTATTGGGTTGTCCATAGCCACCCAGGGGGTTTTAAACCTTTATGCTTGCACTTACCTTATCCCGATTTTTTTTTATTTTTATTTTTTCTCGGTTTAGGGTTTTTTGCCAGGATGATCGCTGCATAGGGTTTAATATTCTTGAGTTTGGTTTTGAAGACAAGTGGTAGGATTAGTCTGATCCATTTCTATATTTTACTGAGGATTAGTTTGATACAGCCCAAGCTAAGATAAATGATTTTTTGATGTTGTGAAGTTTATAGACAATGGGGTTTAGGCAGTTTTAGGAAGTAGCCTGCAGGACTTTCCCTTTGCCTTGTTAATTCTTTCATGCGTTGAATACTGTGTATAGATTATTTTTCAGCATGCATATTGAGGAGGTAAACAAATTGATATAGTTTCTTGTTTATTGTTTAAAACACTTGCTAATAGCTCATTGTGTCTAAGAACATGTTTTGACTGTGACAGGGTGATTGTTATAATGAAAACATGTCGAAGAGGAAAAATAAGAAGGCTCCTATGGTTGAAGGAGAACCTGAAGTAGAGATCATCACCAAGGTAGAGTATATTTACGAAGATACCAAAGCCTCCACTGGGGTCGAACTGGACTACAAGTGGAGAGAGATCTATAGAATGATTGCCAACCAGAATGTACCTGATGCCAATTTTGAGAAGCTGACTATATATGCCAACATTGAGAAATTAGCTCTAAAGAAAGTAGCCATGAGACCTGATTTATTTCCTTGTTCAAAAGTGATAGGGTGGATTTTGCTTAGGGAAGATGTAACAACAATGATTCTGGAGAACACTACAAAGCAAGGCTACACTGCTTATAGCCCTACATATGTATTTATGGATTATCATCTACCCTCACCCCAGGTTTACCTGACAGAAAGTTGGTTGAAGGAAACAACTATGGACCTGGTGGAGACAGTGAAAAGAATGATGATACTTGGTAAAAATTTCTAAACTAGACCTTCCGGAGAGTATGACACCTCCACTCTTTGAGCTCCCTATAGGTTCATCTCATTAATGCTCAATAGGATATTCGATAGAGCCCATGGGAAGAGCTTCAAGATAGGATGGATACCAGTTATTTATTTTGTAGCTACCCAAGGAACCATCTTTAACTTGTTAAATATTGTGTCAAACATCCTCTCTGCATGTATATCGGTAGCCTTAGGAGGGGTATCACAAAAGAGATTACAGTTTCATATGAGCTCTATCCTGAGTGACTGCATACTGTGCACTCAGTCTTTTCCAGCTTTGAGATGTAACTGGGAGAGCGACAGAACCCCAGTGTACACAGCATATAAATTGTTATGGGCCCATAAGTATCATAGCTATTACAGGGAAATTTACGAGCACTTCATCATGCCCTTATATACCCTCATTTTCTTGAATGAATGCAATTGCATGTTTGAAGAGGCATTCAAAGTTATCAAGGAGTTTGGAGATTACTATTTGAACGAGGATGGGTTGTATGTAAGAATGTACGATGGTTCTAGAGCTCCTTCCCTACTACCAAAGTATGCCACAGATTATGTACTCCATAAGGAGGTGGTTAGGCAGGTGTATATTGATGGTGTAGGAAACTTTTTGTTTGAGCATAAAAATGAAACATATCTTGCAGTACCTTTCCTTCTTGGTAGCCACAAGTTTTCAAGAGTAGGTGGCAAAATTTGTTAAGGAGCTAGAGCATTTTCATTTTTGCGAAAGGAATATTCCCAGGAATGATTCCTGCAATAAAGTAGTGGACTACTGCAAGGAATCAGGAATTAATTTTGAATAAACTGATTTTTGGGACAAGGACGAAGCAACATTCAGAAGCGCGAAGAACATAACCACCCTTAAGAAGAGGTTCAAACAAAAAATAACTACTATGGGTGGAAAGGGAAAAACTTCGAAAAAGACTAAAACATTGGAAGAGGAAGAGGCAAAAAAGAGAGAAGAATATGCTAAAGGAAAATAAAATAATTGTAAAAAGAATTGAGAAGAAATTCAAGACTGGAGAACAATCAGGAAAAATGGTAACATATAAAACATTGGTGCATGGAACAGATAAAGATCCATGATTGATAGCAAGAGCTGGGGTAGCATTAACCCAAGCAACTGAGGACAACGTGGACAAGCTTATGACGGACCTAGAATAGTCAAGAAAGAATGCAGCTCAATTGAAAGAAACTTTAAATAAAGAAAGAGATGAGGGTCAGAAGCTGAAAAGGAAGTATGAAGACATGATGAATGAATTCAAGACTTCAAGAACGAAATTCTAGATTCTGTAGGCAGATAAGGATGCTTTAGAAATATCCACAGAGAAAATGAAAAATCATATGAGAATCTAAGTGCAGAGAAGAAGAACTTGCAAAGCAAGGTCACTGAGTTAGAAATGGAGAAGGCCACCATAGAAGACAAAGAGAAGTAGTATCAAATGCAGGTGGAAACCTTAGAAGAGCAAAACAGTTCATTGATCACATCACTGAAAGATGCTATGGAATAGAAAACAGACATTCAGCCTTTGAAAGAATATGCTCTAGCTCAAAGAAAGAAGATTCACCAATTACAGATATGCATAGAGGACGAAAGGTGTAAAATTTTACAAATAGACACCAGATTAGAGGAAAATTTAGACACTACTTCATACTTTTTGGATAGTTCTCAAGATATTTTGGAGATTCTAATAGGAAGAATGGTCTGGGTAGAAATAAATAAGGAATCTCCTGTGGAGTTAGTAGTTAAGGATCAGCAGAGTTTAAAACAAGATTATGATTTATTGGAATTTGCAATTAATGTGGCAGAAGAGTTCAAGAAAACTGTGAAGAAGACAAAGGGAGCATGTGCTAAATATTGTAGGAGAGTGCTTGCTACATACAATAGATTCCAGACTTCAGTGGAGAAAAGATTGGATGTGATATCATAACATGAATTGTTTTTAGAACATCTACAGAACAGGTACCAGGAAGATGAGCAAGAAATCCAACAGGTCAAGGACCTAGATGAATGGATCTTGAAGAATGCAGTGGTACATGCAGTAGTAAGCATACATCTACTAGAAGATCAACTGCGCTTGAGTCCTGCCAGGATAGAGGGGGTGAAAAACTAGGCTGCTAAATAGGAGATTAATATTCGATTTCTTGAGCCTTCTGGATTTGAAGGCACTGAGCAGCAGAGGCCCATGCATGGAAGAATTTCATCAACGACCAAGCTGGCCCTTCTTCATAAAGTGTTTTGAAAATTTTGATTTAAAATGTAATATATTGTATTAATTATGTGCACATGCTACAAGACAAAATTTTGGAAATGAAAGGTTGGGGAAGCTCAAAATACATTGAGGGGCAGCCCAAGAGTTTTGTTTTGTATAAATATAGGAGAGTTTTAGATGTAAAAGGACCTTTTTTCCAGATTATCTTGAGAGAGTATTGTAAGAAGAACTATTTCCTTGTACAATAAAGATTCACATGTTTCTACTGGAGAAAGTTTTGTGGAATGTTTCAAATGTTTTCAATGGACCAGTTGAATGTGAACTATTTCGTTTTCAGCTTATTTCGATTAACTGTGAGATCATTCTAACTCATTGAATTTCTTTTTCATGTTATGAATGTACTCTGGTTTATTCTGTGAAATTTCCACATTGAGTAATGAAGGTTTTAATTGACAATAAGCTATCTTGTTGTTTATATTTCTATTGATGTTCATGTGTTTTGAAACATTAACAGCTATCTGCGATTTTCTTTATGCATGCACTATAATACATTACTCAACATTAATGATAGTTTTTCTCCCTAGGGATAGGTTAGTTAGTCATAGTTAGTTTCTTGCTTTTATTTTATTTTATTTAGATGCGAGAGAGGTAAGATGAGAGGTAAGAACCTATGCATCACACTATGACACTCCTCGTTATCTCTATCATCTGCATTTTACTTAGGCACTTGCACATCATACCTTAAAAAAAAAACTAAAAATATACACTGTGGACCGGGCCGTAACTGGTAAAACATTTTTGTTACTTGACCTACAGTAGAAGGACCGTAAACCAGATGTATTCCCCATACCAAACAATAACGGGCTAATTGGGAACATTTATTGGGGAGAATCCCTAATAGTTGTTACCTGCGATTTTCCAGGCCTCAATAGAAATGAAGAACATAGTCTTAATACTGATCTGCGTATATGTGACTATCTGATGTCTTCTTTTCAATAACTAGATGTATGCTTATTTATTTGTGTGAATGAATATTCAGTAATGTTTAAATGATTTATGAAGGACGAGATGTATAAAATTGCATAGAAGATCGATCGCTTAGGAATCAATTTGATTGTTACAAACTGAATTGAAGTCTGTGAATATTAGCAGATTGACGGTTGTGGATAAATTCTGTAAGATAAAAGTGAAGATATGCAACATTAAGGTGAGATACTCATATGATCTGAGATCAACAGTCACGAAGGAGCCTGCAATAAATCGACGGCTCAAAATAATTGCGGAAGAGGAAGTTGCGGGAAGAAATTTGCGAAATCCCATTATGGAAAAGTGGGAAGGTGTATATGCAATCTGCAATCCGTAGTTGTGGAAAGGGTCTTATGAAAAGATGATTATGGAAGAACTAATTTGTGAATATTGAGTTGCGGGACCTCAAGCTTGCGGAGACACAGTTGCGGAAGAACTCAATCGTGGAGATTGAGTTACAGAAACTCAAGCTTGTGGAAAGTTGGTTGCGGGAGCATCTAAGCTTGTGGAAAGTTGATTGAGGGAGAAAAATTGCAGAATCCTGCTTGCAGAAGGAGATTTCAATCAACATTTCAGTTTGAAGATGAGAAATTTAGGTCTTCTAGCTTTCACCTGCCATCACCAAAGTCACCAAGGAAGAGTTGGACCTAGTCTAGAAAGAATATAAAAATCCAACCCACAAGTTCTAGCAACTCACCAACATAGATGATGACATCAAAGATTGTGCTACTCGAAAGGTCAAAGTAGGACACACTCAAATGACCTTCGAATAGCCTCCTTTATTTCTATGTTAAATCTTTGTTTGGATTTTATTAGAAAAATCTTATCTTTCAAGTTGTTAGTCTTAAACATTTTTTTAAAATTTGGTTCGATAACCAGTCTATCTTGAAACACCTAGTGTTTAAGCAGACTTTAAAAAAAACTCTTAAACATCTTTAGATTTCAATTTCAATTTCTCCGGTTGCTATGTTTTCCCCTAGTAGGGGAACTTGATAGACAATTCTTTTTGTACTCTTTGTATTAGTTTGTACTACTAATAGAATAGAAGGTACCATCTTGGTTACAAAAAAACAAAATTGCATATTGTTATTTTCCTTGAAAAAAAGTCATAACATATTATTAGAGAAAGGATTACATTCTTCATATAATTGAGAATAAAATTCATATGTCAAAGAGAAAAAATCCCTTATTATCTAAATTGGTAAGAACACCGTAGGAATGCAAGAACTCCTCATATATTCTACCAAAACTTCCTGATATAAAACTCTATCATTACTCAAAATAAACGTGTATATATCCCAAGAAGACCACGATTTCACCTATTATCCAAAAAGAATAAAAAAAATCCATGAGGTAATATCATTTTCAGCATAGTATGTGTGAATGTTTTAAATGAAAATGCATACCATTTGGAATTTCCCTCTCAACCAAGCATCCATGATGTTATCATTGTCCAAAATCTGAAATTGTGTGAGGATCTTCTTTCGGAGGACAAAGTGCAAGTTGTCCATACCGTGGATAACATTCCAAACTTCCAACCATCATTTGTCATTCAAATACCTTGCTAGAGATTCATACTTGTTACACCAAGCCGTAGAAATGCCATTCCTATATTGTGGAACCAAGGTTAGCTCCCTGCTGAAGCCAAATGGTTTTCACAATCAACTATTTAGACATAGTTCCCATAACTAGTGTAGAAAGTGGGGACATGTGCGATTGCAAATGGAAGAGATTTGATTTCTTACTTATCTTCTCTTCTTTTTATGACAACATATATTTATAAGGAGTCCACATACCAATTAACACCAAATATGTCAAACCAAGAACATACAAGAAGTATTATAAAATAGATTTTTTTGGACATTGATTTTGAACCCTTTCGGCTTCCAACCTAAGAATTTGGCACCGTGTTTCAGGGACTTACATTTTGTGATAATATTTATAATAATATTAATATAAATAATCTAATTTAAGGTTTCATCCTAACCTAATACAAAATTGTTGAATGAGAATCTCTTGGTTGTTGCTAGATTGTTGCATGAGGACCTCTATAGTGTTAGACCTACCATATGTTGTTTCTTGTGACATATGATAATTTAATTGCTACTTTTATTGTCTAAATAGTAATATTGGAACATGACCTTCACTGTTTGATGTTAATTAAAGGCACAACCAAATATACATTTGCATGATATATCTTCGAATAGCACTGGTTGTACTGAACATATTGGAGAAAGGAAAGTGTCAAGTAGTACGTCGAGATAAACTAGAGGTAGCAATGTCAGAAGAAAATTTAAAAAATGTATGGATGTATTGATTCCTGAGGGAGGCTCATGCTCTTATGACAATGAGTCTTCCTAAGATAAGGAAGTTCCATTAATGTATATGCATTATGTGAAGAATTGGAAACCAAACCCACTTCCTGAAATAAACATCGATTTCACAATTGATGGAATAACATATCAAAAATTGCTCCATCTACTTTGCATGGTTTGGTGTTCTTTACAACGGGTAGTGTGAATGTTCCATGTAATAGTGAAGTGGAACTAATGGAATATGTTGTCCCAATGTATGACTACGCACATTCGGAAAGGCTAAAAAAATATGTAACGAGTATTCACATATATGAAATTTGTGCAAGTTATAATAAAATGAAAGAAAACAATCAACATTAGGGATTTTTCCATATATATTGATGGAAGACCAAAAGCCTACGAAAATGTTGTTTGGTTTATAAATATTAGTTATCTTGGAAGAACAAACAAACTACCTATTGTGTTTTTGTTGAGGGTGAGGATAACAAAGTTGTGGTCGGTGCAATAAAATTAATACTCGTGGGAAAGGAGTTGTTTCTCAATTATCATTTGAACAAGATCTAATAATCATGTATGTATGGATTAACAATCATGTTCGTGGTTTACTAAAAAAAAATCTATTCTATTTATTTATTATTTTTCATTATATCTACCTTGTGTTGTTATCAAATCATATTTGTATATATGCTTAACAAATCATGCTTTATGTTATAGGATGATTGAGGGAAAGGGAAAGCATTGACGATGGGAAGACGAGGTTATATATACATATGTTCATTTCAATTTTTATTTTTATATTCCATATTGTTCTCTTTTATCCCAACACAAGATCCTTGTTACATTGATTATCAGAATTATATGATATGATTTTTTGTAGGCTCCCATATCGACACCTTGTCTTGATGAGGTTGACATGGAGATCTAAGAAGTTGATGACCCTTTAGTGGCTCTCATAAAAAATGTTAAAAGAATAGTTGATGAACTAGTTGGATTGATTTATGTGGAATATACTCCTCAAAATGAAAGGAGAAGCAAATCCTTGATGGACCGCATCGAGAATTACAATGTATTTTTTTTTAAATTTTATTCGATTAATTATTTTAAAGAATATGACATTTTTAAATGAATACAAGAGCTTGAATTAGTGAAATTTATTTTCTTATTCATTCATGAGATAGGAAGAATTTGGTGTTTGGAGTAGCATAGAAGTAACTATGGTTTCACCCCTTTCTCCTTATGCACATGCTATTAGTGCCTCAACTCCTGGTATTGTTGGGTCTACCCTTGATTCTACACCTAGTGTTGATGGGGAGAAGAACACAACCCCGACTACATATAGTATCAACACCAGTTCTAATAGTGTTGTGCCTGACTTATTAGAGGCTAATACAAGTTCAATGACGCCACGTGTGGTAGTAAATAGCACCAGTCAGTTACCAATTGAATTACAAATGGACGATAATTTGGTGTCGATAAAGTGATTAAAACTCCATGCTAATTACATCCACTCCATTGGAATACATTGATTTTATACAAATAATATTTTTATATTCATTTAATCTGTCTAATTAGAATTTTTTATTGCATTGTAGGCAATATCGCGTTCTACCAAAATTTGCATGAAAATGAATTTTCTCTATTTGTACCAACAATTAGAACATGTTATAAATATAAGGGAAATGATTTAAAAAGGAGTTGATGAACCACATGACCATGTTGTTTGGTTATGTAGTGATCAACCAAAACATGGTCCAAACCATGTACGGGAAGTACTTGAAATCTGTGCGAGACAAATATTGCACTATAACAATTGACAGTCAAGTTATGAGCATCCTGGACTATTTCCGTAACATGAGTGGGATGCACTAATATATGATTCCAAGGAGAAGAAGATGAGAAATGAGGATTCCTTTCCTAAATTTACGGGGAAAATGCCAAGGTAGATAAAATACTGTGTTAAACATTGAAATTATAATTTCTATATTACGTTTGAACATGAGTTTTAAATTGTATGAACATGTACTTGATTATTTTCGTAGGCTCAAAGATAAAACCAAGGCCACACAAGCCAGACTTAAGAAAATTGTCCAGCACAAACTTGGCCGAGGGGACTACGTTAAAGTGAATGGCAGATATGTAAGTGTTAATATTTTAAAATTGTCCTTGTTGTATTTTCATTTGGGTATTAAATGCTTTCCTTGACAATTTTTTTTATCTTATGGGATATGTATTCCACTGACTTTAGAATCGTTCCCACAACTGAAAACCTCAAACTTTCCTTCAAAGGAGGCTACAACACCCTAGTCGAAAGAAAAAGTGGCAGTGCATCTGAAACCTCTAATGTCAATATCGATGAGGTATACAAACTCAATGGGTTTTGATTGAATAATTAATTATAAAGTACAATTCAACATTGTGAGGTTCTATAGCAATTCTACAAATGTTATTGTAGGAAAGAAAAGGAGATAAAGTTATCCCTCATGATGATACCATTTTAGATATGAAAGCCAGTACTTACCAATTAGAGGTTCCCCCTACTGCACCTATAGGTACCGATGACGACTTCAATTATAGAAATTCATTTTTTTTGGGTTAGTGTTTAGAATAAATAATTTGATCGAAATATCATTTGATTTGATTGTATATTGCATCAATCCTACAACTAGAAATCCTGTATGTAAATGTATATTGTAGTTGCATGATCCCGATCCAATGCCACAAGAAACTAGTCGAGAGAATTGTAGAAATAATTAAGAAAAAGAAACAAAAATTGAAGTAGGGCAGCAGAGATTGGACACTATGCATGGATGGCATACTTTGTTGTACTATGAAATTGTACTATATATGTTTTTTTGTGAGAGGACCTACATGTTTACAACCTTAACATGATTTGATTATATGTTGATTTTTGTAGCTATCTAACTCTATTTTACATTTATAGTGTTTTGTGATCATGTTCTATCTGTGTGAAATTTATATGGCCATTATGTTTTATGTTGTATATATGTATGCTCATTTACTTTAAATTTTGTAATTATCTTGTATATATGTTCATTTCCTTTGCTTTGTTCATATTGACATATGAATTATTGGTTGCATGTCTCTTGGAGGAATAAAACATTTGTCAACAATGAGGAAAAAAGTGTGTTTCTATGCATTTTCACAATGCATAGTGTTCATTTTCCATACTATTCCATATGACCACATGGAAAAAGAGCACTGTCACTGTGAAAACACATGGAAATACGTGTCATGATTGCAATCATGAGCAAAAAATTGCTAATAATTTCCACATTCTAGTTATGTATGTCATGTAAATAATTTTGTAATAATATTGTTTGTTTACTTTCTTTGAAATTAATAAGTTGAATATTTGAATATATATCATATTGTATCGTCTTGTTCTTAGGATAAATATAAGTTTAAATGAGTGTTATGATTTATGTAGTTTTGTTTGTTTCAAGTATGTTACAATAAATAGATTGTATATGGGGAATTGAGAGTGATGTGAGGGGGGGATCCATGTGATATTCCTCCATGTGGTTCGACCTGTTCAGTAGAGAATACATTATTCTTGAAACAAGGACAAACCCATACAAGTATATAGACACACACACACACACACACACACACACACACACACACACACACACACTTATTGTTCCATAATGATTTCTACAAGTATTAATGTGCACCATGAATGCAACTAATAAGTATCAGTAAATCCAATGAAATCGGGGAGTAAAGAGTATATTCATTTTCTTTATGCTTATGATTATTCAATGAATGTTTTGTTGATTTATTTTGCCGGTTTATGTTGTATTTAGCTAATTGTAAAATACATGATCTAATGTTATTTGTTTGATTTGTGTGTAGGTATGATTCCTAGACGTGAACTTCATAAACCTTGCATGCCTGTGACTATGGGTAAGCTAAGTTGTACTAATATTAGAGGTTTAAAAGGGTAAAATGATTTAAGTTATGCAACCAATCAATTATTTTCCATGTTCAATGTATAACATTGACATTGCACTACCTCATGGTATCTTATAATTGGTCCACGTGAATGACCCCTCAAATCCACCTATCCACCTACCTTGATAGACCCCAAAACATGATAGAATTGACTTGAGAATCCTGGTTGGGTTTTTGGAAGATCTTGGAACTCTCCAAAACATGAATGAAAAAAATATCCTTGGGCACTTGGATCCAACATAGTCCTTGAACACCATACAATTGTATGGTGTTGGTATGCTATACAAATAGTTAAGGGCAACCTCCTTAATCACTATTTGTAAACTTTAGAGAAAGTATGAACTTTAACTTTCAATACCACTACAAAAATATGTGTATTGTATGCATTTTGCACTTTTGATACCACTATGAATTTATGTGTGGTGTATGGATGTTGCATTTTTTACTCATATACACATAACCACTAGGGAGTTTAGGGTGTGACTATTTTCTATGTCATGTACATGCATGCTATACCTAATGATGATATGATATATCTCTAGCTATTGAAGGTGTTGAGTTTTGGAAACCATGACCATATGTATTGGGTTGTCTAGGATAGCTTCCTCAACAATTTGGTCACAACACCTTACAAAAATGATACTTTACCATGAAAAAGAATTTATATATTTCATTCTTCATTTTGGATAGCATCTTCCATAGTTCCTCTTATACTATTTCATCCCCATGATAATCCCCCAATACCACAAATTTTAGAAAAGGACAACATTAGCATGACCAATTTGAGAATACCCCGTCATCATGTCAGTCCAAGCGGCGAGATTTGTTTGAGAAAATTTGTCAAACACTTGGTGTTCATCATATATACCTATAAAATTTATGTACATGTATATAACTCATTCCTTGAGGAAAGCATCTCATTCAAATCCAACACAAACAATGCAGTCATGAAAACCCCTACCCTCTTTTAGAGCAAACAACTTAACACAAGATTTAAGTTGAAACAAAAAGGTAAAGTTGTTTTATTTTATGCATTCCTTGCATTTGATTATACAATGCCAATATTTCCTTATAATGTCAATTCTTGTCATAAACATGGACGATAGTATTAATAAGAAAGCATTTCACTGGTGTATTTGGTAATGAGAATGTTTGATGAAATAACGTCCTTGTCTTTATGATAATATTGCACACTTCCCTGCAATTAGTTTTTATATTCTCTACTGCAATTATTGATGGGTTGAGATGAATGTGTTCCACATAGTTTAACTTCCCAATAAGGAAAGATCTTATTTGATTCCTTGATTGATATTGAAGTTGTGATAATGATAACTTGATTGGTGATGTGTTGTAATACATGTTTTAAAAGTAATTTCCTCTCCATTAACATAACTATATGTTTCCTTAATAACAAAAACCACAAACCATTATGGAATATATTCAATAGTTTGAGGCTTTAGGATTACCTTCAAATGAGGATATTTTGTTGTAAAATACCACAATTTGAACCATAGACTATTTTAACAGCTTTAATTTCTTACAAGATTTAATCTTCCATAGGTTTTCATAAAGAATGTAAAATATTTTGCTTGTAATTAAAATGAATGGGAAAAATGTAGACACTACAGATCATGATTGGGGTCACTCTTGGTCAAGTGTCATTGTTTTCATGAGGTTTTTGGATTTCAAAGTTATGATTTTTGTTGCATGTCCAGTCTATCTAATAAAAATCTAATGTGTCCACACAATTCAAAGGTCAATGGATGTACTCATAGGTAAAGGATATGTGTTAGTGAAAGTATTTATTGGATTACTAGACATATCCATCTATCTCTTCAAATAAAAATTGAATGTTATACGACCCAATTTATATGCTTGCTAGCATGGTATCCTTCACTTGTTTGGAAAAATCCCATTTTTAACTTGATTCTTTCAAGCAACGTGAGTTGATAAATGTCCCCACTTCTAGTTTATTTCTCTAAGTGAACAAGGAATTGCCAAGCAGTATTTGCAGCCCCTAGTGAGAGGGATTTCTTATTGGTTGTTAATAGAAGGAAATTTGGAATGATGGGAAAGGAATTTCTTATTGGTTGTTAATGTTTAACCCACGTTACATCTACTTTTTAAATGTATCTTTCCAGATGTTCAGCTAACATTTAGTCTACTTTGCAAATGTCTCTTTTCAGATGTTCTAACAACATTTAATCCACTTTGCACATGTCACTTTTCAAATGTTCCATCGATATTTGTGAGGTGTGGGTTGAACGTCGATAGTGTAACTTTAATGTCGATTACCTAGTTCAATATTGGACGTTAGTTCGATGGATTATCCACCTTAACTGGACGTTACATTGATACTTGTACATCTATTTTCAAATGTTTAATTGACGCTAAATTGGATTAATAAGCACTGCTTTGCAGAAATTTGGTCGACGTTAATTAGGAGATATTGATTTGAATGTAAAAAGGACCTTGACATCACTTAAGAGAACCTATAAGATGTTTCTTAAGCTAATTCATCCTAACAACAACTAACCAATGTCTATCAAGACCCCATACATCCAAATACAACCAAATAGTAAATTTTGACATATTAAATGCCCACGACCCAAACTTTGATCATAAACTTTTAACCCTAACTCTAAACGCTGAGAGACACTTAAGCCCTATAACAGAGAATTATAATATAACCAAAAGCATTTGATCTTCAATAAAAATATTTAATTTATTTTTATTTTTATGGGATTTAAACAATCAATTAAATGTACCATTAAATAAGGACAATATTGAAGACCTCGATCACAATTTTACAACCCTCTCTAAATTCTTTAGCAAGTTAATTATCATGGCACCATGTAGAAACAAAAGACCAAAACTTAGCATGATAGTTTACAAATATGATAGAAAATCCATTAGGGATACTTCTAATAAGTCCTTAAAATATGACAAGATATATAGGTGCAAATCCCTAATTAGAAGAAGAAGAAAATAGGTACTATATAAATAGAAAGCAAGAGAATCTTTTTCACCACTCTAAGATGGATCCTAAAAAATTCTTTACACAAATTCTAAGTTGTAAAACTAAAGAAAACAATGTGATTTCCTTGAGGTATTGGAATTCCTACCTTGAAAATTTTTATGAATCCCTTGATGGCATGACAAAATTCAAACCCTTTCTACAAAGGAATAACTTTATCTTTAGATGACACGGAATTTGGGATTAAATAGCTTGCTAAAGGGAAATATAAGGACATTAAAGGATACCAAGTAGAAATATTGAAAATTGGTGTGCCTATCCTCATCTCTCACATCTGCAAGCTCTTAAATTTAGTAGTGAAGTAGGTTTTCCTCTTGTTCTTATGGCAAGGAGTCCATGTGATCTCAATGAACGATTGAAAATTATTAAGGATTTTCCCTCTAATATGGGTATGTCTATAACAAAAAATACAAACGTTATGATAGTAAAATCCCAAAATATCACTTTTTTTTTAATTTCATGTATGACAATAACAACTTGAATAAGTGACTCTGTACAAATACCTAGGAATCAATCTTCATCACAAGCTTACCTAGAACTATAGCATTGAGAAAGGGATTTGTGGAGGGTGGAAAGCTTATTGTGGACTTTGAATCGTTTGTAAATTAGCTGATCTTTGTGTTTGAGATATGGATAAACTCATCTTTGAGACTCTCAACACTCTTGTGGGTTATGCGAGGTTGACATAAATATGTCATTTCTTAGCTAAATTAATGGGGACTTGAGGAAGAGATCACTCTATAGAATAGTGATAATATTAAAAGTATTATTACATCTAAATTTAAGGGGAAGTTGTGCTGTAATAAATAATTAACAAATAAGAGAAAATTAAGATATGATAAAGAGGTGATCAACCCTAATATAGAAGATCAAAATTCTCTCTATTTTAACTAGAATAAAGAAGAAAATTGGCATTGCTAAAATAAAACAAACACTTATTAGCTACATAGTGAAACATTGTGTTGGGCAATTCTTAAAACATAGTGGAATGAAGAAATTTCTCATCTTTGTGGTACTATGAAGATTGAAGACAAAAACCCCTTTCTCATAGAATATCTTGCATACACCCCGCATTAAAGTCCAATTTCAAACTGATTTCTATAATACCAGCCTTTCTAACCTTTTAACTCATCATAACTATGGTGAGCAAGGATTTTCTTTTCTAACGCTATTTGTTAGCATAAATAAAATTATAAAGAAAACCAAATGATTCTTTACCCTTTGTTTTTGGTCTAATAGACCAAATTTAGTCTTAATACTAGGGGGGACCATAAAATATGTTGTTTATAATATAGATATTACATTTAATGTGTTTACCAACACTAACTGGAAGGAAGCTCCAACTCCCTGATTATCTAGCACCAAATACAAGGAGTCTCCACCCCCCTAGTTTATCAGCTACAACTGAAAGGAGGATACCATCCTCTAAGATCATAGGCTCCAACCTGTAGAGAGTACTCCAATCCTTAGTGAGCACTAACTTACAATTATAAGCAACCAACCTCAAGGAGACTACAATATCCAATCCTTGCCCCGTCCTTCCGCCGTGATATAAATAGAAGAAACAATAAGTAATGATCATTGTATTACTATCTCTGAGAACTTGTACTTGTATCTTTGTCCCCACACCTATATCATTATCCTTGTTCCTGTATCATTGTCCCTATTGTTGTATCACTATATATTTAATCTTGTATCACTGTATCACTACCTATGTCAACATGTCACAATAACTATCTCTATAACAATGCTCAAATCATTGTATCTCTATCTAAATGTCACAATGCCACTGTCATATTCACAATGCCATAATCAATATCACACTGTCTCAATATATATCACACTATATCAACTTGTGCATGCCTTAAGCATATACCTAGAGACAATAATCCATTTATTTCATTTGTATCCTCAACTTTTACATCATATGCATTTCCAAAACATTGAACATTCCAAGAGATGATCCATATTCCACAACATAACCATGGACTATGCCAAGATAATAATTATGATTTATGCCAAGACCATCATACAATATGTCCAAATAATCACCATGATCTATACAAACAAATCACCAATATCTATTCCATGCTAATCATAAATTGTGCACCAATATATATGCCAATATCACCATGAATTATGCCAATAGATAAGCACAAGAACATGTACAAACTTCATACCTTTTCAAGGAAATGAGATGGACCCTAGTCCATGAGCGGGATGACCATCAAAAGAGATATCATGTACAACAACCATCCAAGATCTATGCCAAGATGACCATCATCATATCCCCCATAACATATATAATGACTTCAAATATATATACCGAGAGAGAGTCTCACATACCAATATCCAATATGAGCTCTATCCATGAAAGACATGTGCCATAACAAGAGAAACGCACAAGCATGAAAAATACCTTTTACAATATCACAATATGAACTGAAAATATATAAAATAAAAGAGTATATATATAGGTCCATCATATATCTCTTTCAACCAACTTTCCAATGAGCCAATAATTTTGTAATTCGGATACAACATGAGAAAGTTATGCCATTTTTTGTGACTTTCCTCAATCCTCAAAGATGCCCAAAAATTGCTCCTCCAAAATGTTTCACACTTTTTCTCCAAATATATGGAATATAAATAGAGACTTGATTGATGATAAAATGAAATGTTTGTCCTTCTATTTATACACGTCATCATGATCTAGTAGCCTCTTTTAGTGTCTTCTTAAACTCATCCTTAATTCGTGGATCTCCATGTTTTAATGGGGTCTCAATGGTTAGTACCCCAGCTAAAGGATCCATCATGAGAATTCATGCCAAAAATTCAATATCACTCTATATATTCTCTGAAGGGGGACTTAGGGCTTGAAAAAATCATCATACTTGGTGGATACACCATTATTTCTTGTGGGGATCCTTACCACTTCAAGTGGTATAATGAGCCAACGTACCACAAATTTTGGGGTCATGTGGACAAAACATTATTATTTTGGGGGTAATTCAATATGCACACCAAATTGATTTAGACAAACTTTTGGGACTCTTTAGGTCCTTCTCCACCATGGGTCATGTAACCCCAAACTCATGGGAAAGTGGAACAAACACCATTGTCTATGGGTTTCTTCACATTGTATTTCAACAATTCCTATGGGACCAATCCTTATTACTTCAGAAGCTACTTATCATGGTCATATGGGCCAATCCTTCTGGTCATGTGGACCCAGAACCAATACTGTTGGGGTTATTTGGAACCATCATCATGATTTTGGGATATCTTTCATACTTCATCCCAATATTCTTTACACCAACCTTAGGGGATCTCTAGGGCCTTCTCCAACATGGGTTATGTGACCCCACCCACATGGTCATGTGGACCCAACACCACTATTTTAGGAATTTCTTCACATTTCTCACTGGAATTACTTAGGAACACCTTTAGGAACTTTATTACACTTCTTATTATGGTCATGTGACCCACCATAATGGTCACATGAACCATCGTCATGTTCATGTGACCCAACATAATTTATTTAAGAAATTCTTCACACTTCTTTAGGACACTTTAGGGACTCCTTTACAGTCCACATCATCATGATCACTAGAGGATTCTATAAGGTATTTTTACAACTTATGTATAAATTAAGGTGTATTCCCATGAGGGACATGTGCAACCGCTGTGCCATAATAAGACCGCTTTGGGTTTATATACACTTGTGATCAAGGGATTCCTTACGTTATTCTTTAATGGATTCAAGTTTTCATTATACATTCCTAAACAATATATCTCTACTACAACCACATCATCATTACCACCTTGACAACACATATATTTTCACCCTATTGAAATCAATGACACCATGTTTGACATTAATGAAAAATTCTTCCAACACCTCCCTCTTTCAAGGAATCCAAATCTCTAAAGACTCTTCTTTGTACCTATATGCAAGCCTCTAACAGTACCAACAACCTAGAAAAATCTTAGGCCCTTTTATTTTAACCCCTCCCTTGATCTTAAGGCCAGAATTCTCATAATATTTCAATTTAGAAGACGATCCCTCCCCTTAAAATTCCTAAGAGCTCCCCTTATCGAAAATTACCTCAGAAATGTATCCTTGGAAGTATTTCTCAACTCTCTTACTCTCAAGCTTTCAAATTGGACCTTTAGGCCACTCAAATTTCCCGCAAGAGTGGTGCTTCTAAAATATGTCCTTCAAGCTATGCCTCTTTACATTTTTTCGGTGATGCAATCTCCCAAACATATCCTTAAGAAAATATGTAACATACTGGAGCAACCGAATCCGGTTGTCTGTTAGTCGAATTCGAATATCATTTTAATAATGAATATGAATAATAATAATATATTGGATGATGGGTAAAATGTACAATAAGCTCTCCTTTTATAGGCTTGAGTGAAGGGTTACACCCTTTCATATAATTAACTAATCTATTATAACAATTATTTTATATTCATTACATTGCCACTCCCTTTAAGGAAGCTTTGTCCTCAAAGCTTAAGTATTTTCCTAGTGTCATTCTTCATTCTAACCCGGTGTCGGTATTAGAATCAGATGAGGTCTCTTGTGCAGAGACTTGCACTTCCTTTCCATTGATGATTTTGCACTGTATTGTCTCATTGTTCCTACATTTGTGACCAGGGGTCCAATCATCACCGCATCGATGACATATGTTTTTCTTCTTTTTCTTTTTATTATTAGAGTAACTGTTAGATGATTTTGATATATTTTCCATTTCGTAGGCATATGATTGAGGTTTGTGGCATTGATGGCCCGGAGACCAAGTATCTGCACAGTACCTACATTGTATCTCTTTTTCTTGTCGATAATGGTTATCACCTTTTGTTTTTATTCCTTCCAATTTGCGTTTTGCGGCTTTTGCTTTACGTCTTGCTACTTCTACATTAGGTATTTCATGTAAATTTAACTCTTTTTGGAGGTGTGGTTTAAGAACTCCTAAATAGGTTTCGAGTCTTTGCTTGTCAGACAACCCAAATACTCGTGTTGATAAGGATTCCCATTGATTAGTGAATTCCTCAACATTTCCGACTTGCTGTAGTCTGGTAAGTTTATTGAAAAATTCATCTTCTTTGATTCCTTGAAACCTATTAAAAAAATAATTTTTGAACAAGTTCCAACTGTAGGTAAAATTATCTCTCTTCCACCATAAGTACCAATTATAGGCGCACCCTTCCATAACATCTCGAATAATGTATTATGGTTCTGCGTCATGGTGCTCATGTTTTGTGTTATGGTGTTTATGTTTTGCGTCACGGTACTCATTTTGTCATCCAAGTCATTTTGTTTTTCATTCAGGATGTCAAGTTTGTTGTCGAGCCTCCTTTCTAGTACCACAACAAGGTTGTATTTGAGTAATGTATTGTTATTTTGCATCTTTTCCTTCACACATTTTAGGTCAACGGCAAGGGACTTTATGTCCTTCTCCATTTTTTCGATTTGCTCTTTTAGCTCTGCCATGGTCTTGGACCTTGTATGTGGAGGTGTGTATTTCCACTCTATTTTGGCTAATAATATATTAATTAATTAATTAATTAATTAATATTATTATTATTTTTCGTAAACTATACAAATTATTGTATACAATTTTTTTTAAACAAATATTATAATAATAAATATAATATTTGTTTTTTTTTGAAATATATTATATTACAAAATGTTTGAAATAATATAATATTATAATATAATATATACTATATTATATTATAATGTAGTAATTTTTTTTGTTGCAAATTATCATGGAGGTTGGAACGAGGGCGCGTGGAGGCAGCGTCGGTGGAGCAGCCTGCTATGTGGAGAGTTGCAGAAGTGGTGTGGGTAGATGGGGAAGGCAAGCGTGGGAGAGAAAACATGGAGGGAAATGGAGGTTGGGCACAGAATCTTGTTGGAAGGTGGATGGAAGTAATGGCGTGTGGCTGGAGGTAAAGGGCGGATGGAGTGGAGAGGAAGGAACGCAGGCAGAGGTTCACAAGGGAGCAATACAGGAGGGAGGGTAGTGGCAGCGAAGTAGAGATGCGTATGTAGGTGAAAAAAATGGGTGCAAAACAAGATGCGGTGCAAAAATGGACTGAAGGAGGCATGAGGATGGTTGGAAAATGGCAGCAAAGTGCGCGAGAAGAGTGCGTAGAGGAAAACTCTTTTTTTTTGTTTTTTTAATTTTTAATTTTTATTTTATTTGGATAGGACTTGGAATGAAGTGACGGGGGATGAAATGGAGCAGTGAAATAATTCAAGGATTTATGAGCCGAGTCTGAGATCAGGTCAAAGGAGTCGAATCCGAGCTCTGATACCAAATGGAACAACCGAATCCGGTTGTCTGTTAGTCGAACCGACTATCATTTTAATAATGAATATGAATAATAATAATATATTGGATGATGGGTAAAATGTACAATAAGCTTGCCTTTTATAGGCTTGAGTGTGAAGGGTTACACCCTTTCATATAATTAACTAATCTATTATAATAATTAATTTATATTCATTACACATGTAGTGTAACTTCTTATGGAGAGGAAAAAACTCATCAAAAAAGGGCCCTAGTAGCTTGGAAGAAACCAAGTTTTCTTAAGCTAAAAGGTGGTATAGGTCCTAGAGATATGAAGCTTCTTAACAATGTCCTATCTGCTAAAACCTAGTTGAAGTTGGTTTCATTCCCTCTCAACCCTTGAGTCACCATCCAGAGAGAAAAATTCAAGCTACCTAACCTCATGGAATATCTAATAAGGATAGAAGGGGACACAAAAGTTTCCATTATTTAGAACCCAGCCTGGTCCCAAAAAAAGTTGATCAAGAAGCACAACTTCTAGGAAATAAGGGATATAAACGATGCACTATTTAGGGAATATGCTTGCCATAAAATTCCCCCATTAACCTCTAATCAAGCCTCTTCTCATACCATAAAATTACCCTCTTCCAGAAATAAGAAGGTCATTTCGGCCAATTAGAAGGAAAATGATAGCTATGATGAATGGAGGGAGTGGTTAGAAAAATATCAATGGATCCCTCAATGTGATGACACAAACACATAAATACTCTAGAAAGATATTCAATCTAGAAAAATCAAAATAAATAAAGGAAAGTATAAAATCCGATGGGGTTACAAGTGAGCAGGAACCTACACCATTAATTAGGTTTACCATCTAGTCTTATGAAGTAACAACCAGCCAGATGAAGCAATTTGGATATTTTTTTGGAGAAGTAAATTTTCCCCTACAATCTCAATCTTTATTTGGTTGATAATGCATAACAAAATTATTAACTGGGCTAATATACAAATAAGAGGATTTGTAGGACCTTCAAGATGCACCCTTTGTCATAACCATGAATACGACATGGATCATCTATTGAATAGTTGTAATTTCACCAAGTTGTTCTAGAAAAAATCATCCATACCCTTCTGACTATCTGACAGAGATACATAATCAATAAGCAACACCCTTTCAATATGGAAAAATGATCTTTTTAAAAATACCAATTTTAATAGAATATGACCTCCTTCCTGACCTCCTCGTATGGGCAGTATGGAAGGAACGCAATCGTCTTATTTATAAAGGATAAAAATGGAAGCTATATTAGATATGGACAACCCTTTAATACAACATCTACAAGACTCTAAACCAATCCTCTTGAACCCTCGAAGAAATGTCTTGTAAACATTAGGAGCAGAGTATATGGAACAATTGGAATCCAATTATTGCTACAAATATTGCTTCTTCGATGGTAAAGAATATTCAGTCATAGTCAAAATTTCTATTCAAAACCCCCCAAAAGTTTTAGAAAGCTCAACTTTGATGGGGATTCTTGTGGTAATCCTAGCCCCACAGGATACGGTAGAGATATGAGAAATGAGCATGGAAATATTCTTTGGTTTTATGGAGAAGCACTTGATAAGGAAAAAAATAATGTTGCATATCTTAAGGCTCTTGTCTATGGAATCTAAACCTTGCTAATACATTACCTTCACAAAATGATTATTGAAGGGGACTCTAAAATATTAATTATAGCTATCAGCAAAATTATTCAGGGCTCAAAGGTGGCTAATCTTTCCAAAAGTTTGGATATTACTTATGGACTGGAAGAACTAGATCAACTACTTCAAGACCTCCATATAGCCATTCCTTCCCATGTAAGATGCCAAAGAAACCAACTTGCAGATATTCTAGCAAAAACTCGCATTGAGACCAAAGGTGGCTAAATCAAGGTGGTTAAGTCATATATTTAGCATCATACGTAGGGTAAAGTTTTCCACAACATTTACAACAAACATAGAAATGATCCAAGCAACCCATCCAACTTGGGGGACCAACTGAATTACAGCCACACTCCGTACTTTTATTTCCTTGTAGTGTTAGAATCCACGAGGAAGAAGGACACAATTCTGGGACTAACTGTGCACCCATTATACACCTTTATTTTGAGACGTCCATCCATGGGAATGGAAGTGTTAATACTCAAGGTCACGTGGTTCATTGTATGCATAGATAAATGGGGAAAAAGAATGGCTAACTGGAAAAGCATGAGGTCAACATGATGCAGAGAAGGGACGATCCCTCCATTTCTCAACTTTACTTATAATATATCTTAATTCTTAGTTTTTCTCTCTATTTCTAACTTTTTTTCCGTAATTTCATTCTTCCCTACTCCTACTTTCTAATCATAACATGTAATGGGAATTCATTCTTAAGGGTTCTCGTCAGTTTAATGATGTTGACTGAACTCATGCGAAGGACTCACACAATGGTTTTTCATCCCAGTACCTTTAGCAAAAAGTGTATTTCTATAGAAAAACATTGGCACTTTCATAAATTAAAGCTTTGAAGCAGAGTATTAGAAATTTATTTAGGGAAACTTGGCTAGTTTCTTTTGTTGTTTGGGTCAATTGGGTGTAGGGAAAAATGCAGAATCAGTACGAGAATAGGGATTCTATGGATGATAGCAAGAGGAATTATTGGTCAAAGGGAGGACCCTCCTAAAATACTGAAAGTTTAAAATACACAAGGGTTCACAAGCTAGGTAGCAACACTTATCTCTTAGATAAGTCCAAAGACATCAAGAGATCCTACCACATTGCACATTTTTACATAGAGAAATTTGTAGAGAGTTTAAAAAAGAAATTGAGGACCTGGAAGTAGAAATTTTCATGGAGAATGAAAATATCCTTGAAAACCATAAGCAAGTGACCTTCGAGGACTGGATAATAGAACCGGAGCACTCCAAAATTATAATGAATATATTCAACATAAATATTGATCTCTATTGGTCTGTTAAATCTCTCCTAGGGAAATATATGGAAGGGAAGGGGGACAATTATGGAGACCTATGTTATAAACTTAACAAAACCAAATCTCGCCTCAATCTACTCAAGAAAGTGTCATTTAATCTGAAATTGATTGATGCAAAACAACATATTTTGGCTAAAGCTATGGGTTTTAGTTTTGAAGTGACCAAATTCACGAAGGAAGAGTTGGACCTAGTCCGACAACAATAGAAAAAAACAACCCACAATCTCCATCAATTCACCATCAAAGATGATGGCATCAAATACCGTGCTTCTCCAAAGGTCAATGCAGGACACACTCAAATTAACTTCAGATAGCCTCCTTTATTTCTATGTTAAATCTTTGTTAGGATTTTGTTAGAAAACTCTTATATTTCAAGATGTTAGTATTAAATATTTTTTTAAAATTTGGTTCTATAACCATTCTATATTGAAACACCTCATGTTTAAGCATACTTAAAAAAACCTCTTAAACATCTTTAGATTTCAATTTCAATATTTCGGGTTGCTCTGTTTTCCCCTTGTAGGGGCACTTGATAGCCATTTTTTTTTACTCTTTGTAATAGTTTGTACTACTAATAGAATAGAAGTTACTATCTTGCTTACAAAAAAAACAAACTTGCATATTGTTATTTTCCTTGAAAAAAAGTCATAACATATTATTATATAAAGGATTGCATTCTTCATATAATTGAGAATAAAATTCATATGTCAAAGAGAAAAAAATCCCTTCTTATCTAAACTGGTAAGAACACCATAGGCATGCAAACACTTCTCAAATATTCTACCAAAACTTCCCGATATAAAACTCTATCATTACTCAAAATAAATGTCTATATATCCCAAGAAGACCAAGATTTCACCTATTATCCAAAAAGAATCCAAAACAATCCATGATGTAATATAATTTTCAGCATAGTATGTATGAATGATTTAAATGAAAATGCATACCATTTGGACTTTTTCTCTCAACCAAGCATCCATGATGTTATCAATGTCCAAAATCTGAAATTGTATGAGGATATTCTTTCGGAGGACAAAGTGCAAGTTGTCCATCCCATAGATAAAATTCCGAACTTCCAACCATCATTTGTCATTCAAATACCTTGCTAGAGATGCATAATTGTTACACCAAGCCATAGAAATACCACTCCTATATTGTGGCATCAAGGCTAGCTCCCTACTGAATCCAAATGGTTTTCAGAATCAACTTTTTAGACATAGTTCCCATAACTAGTGTATAAAGTCAGGCCATGTGCGATTGCAAAATGGAAGAGATTTGATTTCTTACTTATCTTCTTTTTATGACAACGTATATTTATAAGGAATCCACATACAAATTAACAACAAATATGTCAAACCAAGAACATACTAGAAGTATTATTAAATAGCTTTTTTTGGACATTCATTTTGAACCCTTTCAGATTCCAACCTAAGAATTTGGCACCTTGTTTCGGGGATTTACATTTTGTGATAATATTTATAATAATATTAATATAAATAATATAATTTAAGGTTTCATCCTAACCTAATGCCAAATTGTTGCATAAGGACAAGTTGGCTGTTGCTACATTGTTGCATGAGGACCTCTATAGTATTAGACATCCCATATGTCGTTTCTCATGATATGTGATAATTTAATTGCTACTTTTGTTGTCTAAATCGTAATATTGGAACATGACCATCATTTTTTGATGTTAATTAAAGGCACAAACAAATAGACATATGTATGATCTATCTTCGAATATAGATGGTTATCTTGAACATATTGAAGAAAGGAAAGTGTCAAGTAGTGCGTTGAGATCAACTATAGGTAGAAATGTTAGAAGAAAATTTAAAAAATGTATGGATGTCTTTCTTGTTGAAAGGGGTTCATGCTCTCATGACAATGAGTTCACACGAGATAAGGAAGTTCCATTAATGTAAATGCATTATGTGAAGAATTGGGAAACAAACCCACTTCCTGAAATAAACATCGATTTCACAATTGATGGAATAACATATAGAAAATTGCTCCATCTACTTTGCATGGTTTGGTGCTCTTTACAACGGACAGTGTGAATGTTCCATATAATAGTGAAGTGAAACTGATGGAACATGGTTTCCCAACGTATGACTACGCACATTGGGAATTGATTATAAGATACGTAACAAATATTCACATATGTGAAATTTATCCAAGTTATAATAAAATGAAAGAAAACAATCAATATTAGGGATTTTTCCATATATATTGATGGAAGACCAAAAGCCTGCAAAAAATGTTGTTGGGTTTATAAATAGCAGTTATCTTGGAAGCACAAACAAACTACCAATTTTGTTTTTGTTTAGGGTGAGGATAACAAAGTTGTGTCGGTGCAGTAAAATTAATACCCATGGGAAAGGAGTTGTTTCTCAATTATCATTCGAACATGATCTAATAATCATGTATGTATGGATTAACGATCATGTCCATGGTTTACTAAAAGGAATCTATTATATTTATTTATTATTTTTCATTATATATACCTTTTTTTGTTATCAAATAATCTTTGTATATATGCTTAACAAATCATGCTTTATGTTATAGGATGATCGAGGGAAAGAGAAAGCATCGACGATGGGAAGACGAGGTTACACACACACACACACACATATACATAGACATACATACATACATACATACATACATACATACATACATACATACATACATACATACATACATACATACATATATNCACACACACATATATATGTACACACACACACAGACATATATATTTATGGTCACTTTTATTGTTATACTCCATATTGTTCTCTTTCATCCCAACATGAAGATCCTTGTTACATTGATTATCGGAATGATATGATATGATTTTTTGTAGGCTCCCATATTGACATGGAGATGATGAGGCTAACATGGAGATCTAAGAATTTGAGGACCCTTTAGTAGCTCTCATAAAAAATGTTAAAAGAATGGTTGATGAACTATTTGGATTGATGTGTATGGAAGATACTCCTTAAAATGAAAGGAGAAGCAAATACTTGATGGACTTTATCGAGAATTACAATGTATATTTTTTAAAAATTTTATTCCATTAATTATTTTTAAAAATATGATTTTTTTAAAGGAATCCAAGAGCTTGACTTGGTGAAATTTTTTTTCTTATTCATTCATGAGATAGGAAGAACTTGGTGTTGGGAGTAGTATAGAAGAAAATATGGTTTCACCCCTTGCTCCTTATGCACATGCTATTAGTTCGTCAACTCCTAGTATTGCTTGGTCTACCCCTAATTCTACACCTAGTGTTGGTGGAGGGAAAGACCACGACCCCAAATACATATAGTATCAACAATAGTTCTAATAGTGTTGTGCCTCACTCATCAAAGGCTAATATGACTTCAATGACGTTAGGTGTGGTAGTAAAGAGCACTAGTCAATTACCAATTGAATTACAAATGGACCATAATTTGGTGTTGATAAAGTTATTAAAACTCCATGTTAATTACATCCAATCCATTGGAATACATTGATTTTATACAAATAATAATATTTTTATATTCATTTAATCTATCTCATTAGAATTTTTTATTGCATTTTAGGAAATATCGTGTTCTACCAAAATTTGCATGAAAATGCATTTTCGCTATTTGCACCAGCAATTAGAACATGTTATAAATATTAGGGAAATGATTGAAAAAGGAGTTGATGAACCACATGACCATGTTGTTTGGTTATACAGTGCTCAACCAAAATGTGGTCCAAACCATTGTTGGGAAGTACTTGAAATATGTGTGAGACAGTTATTGCACTATAACAATTGACAGTTAGGTTAAGAGCATCCCATACTATTTCCAGAACATGAGCGGAATGCACTAATAGATAATTCCAAGGAGAAGAAGATGAGAAAGAAGGGTTCCTTTACTCCAAATGCGGGGGGAACATGAAGGTATATAAAATAATGTGTCAAACATGGAAATTATAATTTCTATATTACATTTGACCAAGATTTTTAAATTGCACGAACATGTACTTGACTATTTTCGTAGGATCAAAGACACAACCGAGGCCACAGATTCCAGAATTAAGAATGTTGTACAACACAAAATTGGACCAGGGGCTACATTAAAGTGAAGGGAAGATATGTAAGTGTTATGATTTTAAAATTCTCCTTGTTGTATTTTCATTTGGGTATTAAATACTTTCCTTGACAAAAAATGTTATCTTATGGGATATGCAGTCCACTAAATTTGGCACAATTGACAACCTCAAACTTTCCTTCAAAGGATGTTACAATGACCTGGTTGAAAGAAAAAATTGCAATGCGTCTGTGTAATGTCCCCATTCAAATAATTGCATAGCAGGACAATTCCATCAATCCTACTAGTTCCCTAGGTTGGATGGATACATTTGGAATTTTAATAAGAGAACTAATAAATGATGTTTATAAATTATAATGGAATAAATATTTAATAATGGAGCTAATTAAATAAATAGAAGAGAAAATTTAAGTGGAAATGTCCCCATTCAAATAATTGCATAGCAGGACAATTCCATCAATCCTACTAGTCCCCTAGGTTGGATGGATACATTTGGAATTTCAATAAGAGAGCTAATAAATTATGTTTATACATTAGAATGGAATAAATATTTAATAATGGAGCTAATTAAATAAATACAAGAGAAAATTTAAGTGGAAATGGAGCATGGAGACACATGGAGATTATGGGGTCACACAAGCTAGAATTTATGTGCCACATGGCATCCTCCTCTTGCAATTTCAAATCCATGGGAATCCTAATGTTCTTGGATGAGTTAGAAGGATAATACACTTGGAAATATGCATCATATGTCTAATTTGTAAGGAAAAGTAATTGACATGGGAGAGGAAGATTCTTGGACACTTGGGCTAGATTCCCTAACATCTATGAGATCTATGACACCAATGATGAAGATGCTATGAAATTTATGACATATTGCAGAACTGAAGGCTGAAATATGACCATTATGAAATGTCAGGTCTAAATATATCATCCAATAGGGTTCTCATGTGATTTGGGGAAGCTCAATGGGTGCCTACACGAATTTGGGGAAGATGGAAGGCTAGGGAAGGGAGGACACATGGAAAATCTTGAGCACACACCCTAATTCGAATTGGATTGATTTTTTGGATGTATTGGTAACCTTATAAGGATAAGGATGTTTATAAAATACAGGGATAAACCAAGAGAAGGGCTTTTGATCATTTGATAAATTTGCATTTGTGAAGAGAGAGAGATAGTGGATGACTAGTTTATTGCCTTATCCAATTTCGAGGGTGAAACATTCCCATCCAAGTTGGTGTTTGGAGAGGCCATTCAGGTATTTCAAAGATATTTAATAGTTTTTTTTATTTTCATGTTTAAGATACAAGGAAGCTCATGGTTTCTTCTAGTGTAGCACATTCTCTCAACCATTTCCTGTCTTGATTGCATATTCTTGCTCATGGAGGGATTGCGCTTCAGGTAAGCTATTTTACTCTTTGGGAGAGCTTATCATGGTCCATTTATAACTGAAATAATATTAATATACTATTTTATTCATTTTCTAAAAGTATCAGGTTGAAAGCCGAAATGGCTGTATGTAAAAATGATTATTAATGAGCAAACAATGACCATTTCCCCACTATATTGATGCATGCCATTGTAATGCTGATGATTTAGAATGTAAGAATGTTTATATGATATATATAATGAATTTACTTAAATTTATGAGTATTACAAGTTTCATAACCAACACTTAAGCATTTGAAATCATCTTACTCAGTCTATTTGCATTTGGAGAAGATTTGTGCCATTTCCCCAAGGGTCAAACTAGTGATTTTGTAGATTTTTGGGATAGGGTTATAACATAATTTATAAACTGAATAATTATGAACAAGAGAACTTAAAATTTCCTTTAAATATCCTATGCCTCTGTTCAGAAATTCGAGTGGGTTTGGGAGCATTTGGGAAGCCATTTTTAGTGTTTATTGTGGGGGAATTGGAACCCCAAATTGCTAGTGAAAACTACTATCTTGGCCAGAATATGAAAAAAGTTTGTAGAAGTATTTGGAGGGTCATAAATAATATTTGAAAATCATATTAAATTATTAATATCATTCATATACCTTCTCATAATATTTGAGAGCATTTGGGTCAATTTGGAGACCTAGACATCAAAACTAGTCAAAGGTCGAAAGTGAAAACTTGGTCATTTTCATAAAATTTCCAAAAAAAGAAATTACAAGTGGTATCCGAGCATGTTCTTAGAACCTGGTGGTATTAAGAAGGATTCAAATAAATAATCCACCACCCTTAACACTTGAAGTTGAAGGTGTTTTTGTTGAAGAATAAGAAGTAGAAGAAGAAGAGGCACATTCTGCTGAAACTATGACTAAAAAGGGGAAGGGGCTCTCTGATGATAAGGAGGAATATATTAAACTCATTAAACATCTCTTTGATGAAATAACCAAGAACATGATCCAATAGCTTATGGAAGGATTCGAATTGATGGCTAGCCAATTGGGAAGCAAAGGATTAATACGAGGTAGCAATAGTTCACAATCAGAAGAAAAGAAGAAAATGGGTGGGCATATTTTCTCAAGCACAGGACCCATCCAGCTCGAATTTCATTAGCTGATGAATCAGCTTAGTATCTAGCTCGAAGTTCATTTACTGATGAGTCAGATTGACTTGTAATCAAGTTCTAGATGGAAAGGGTTCGATGACAAGTATATAGAATTAGTTTTACATTTGTAATATGTGGCAACTTTGCCTTTGTTCTCCTTGATCCCTGCGTGGATTTCTAAAGGATAGATCTTTTTTGATAGGATTTTCTTGTATTAGGTACTTAGATCAAACTTAGTCAATTCTGACAGGTTTTCTGAGTTTTATAAATTAATTTGAGTGTAATAGAGCAAAAGGAGAGAGAGGAGAAGAAGAGAGGGAAGAGAGGGAATATAATGAGTGAATAAGTTGAATTCTCTATGTTTGTAATTCCGATCAAGTTGAATAAAGAACATAGGATTACATTCCGTGTGTGTTTTGATGGATTCTTGGTTTTATATAAATATGTAGAGATATGAATTCATCCTGCGTTCACTCCATATAATTTGGTGTATAAATTCTTTAGTTTTTGAATTGCAAAGAAATTGATCCTTTCAGTGATCAATTTCGCGAGGTACGAAGAAATATCTTAGAAAAGATCGAACGACGAAGAAATATCATGACGAAAATCAACGGTTACAATATGATCTGCATCTAGATACAACTCAATGATCAAGAACTAATCCACAAGAATCAACGGTGCGAAAGACTTCAAAATTGCAGAAATCGGGAAACATGGAAATTGCAGGAACTCTATTTTCGATAAGTCAAGTTTCGCAACGTGCATGTGGGATAGACCATTGCGGTTGCAATTAGTTACAGAAGTTCAATTTAAAAAAATAAAAGTTGTAAAGCCGCATCCCGCAATCTGCAGTGTTGTGGAAAAGGGGTGTTGCGGGAAACGTCTTGCGGAACGATGTTTGTGGAAAAGCTAAGTTGCGGAAAGGTGGAGATCACGGAAAAGGAGCTGCGGGAAATGTCATGTGGAACAATGAAATTGCGGAGAACCTAAGTTAAAGGTTAAAAATAATATTTCAATCAGGAATTTAGCCTATAAGTTGAAGTGTTCGATCTAGTTGGTATTTGAGGCCATCAGTTTTGGTATCATAGGAGGACAAAGATTCTGCATAGTAACTCAGTTGATTAGTTGAGTCTGTGAAGAAAGATACCACCAAGAAGGGGACACATACATGGAATTCCTGTAGGACATGGTCGAGGAAGAAAACCTGTAGAAACAAAAATGGAAAGAAACATGAGAATACTAGAAGAAAGCCTTAGAAGCTATGGAAAGAAAGAAGCATTTAGAGAATTTAGATGATAGTGATGAAGAAACTGAATCCGAATCCTCCGAGGAAGAAGAAGAAGATCTCGATGAAGTTAAAATCTTGAAGATGTTGATGAAAACCAATGGCAGACCAAGAATAGAAGTACCTATGTATTCGGATAACATAAATGTTGAAGAAATTATGGTTTGGATTAATTATCTGAGTCAATACTTTTATTTTGAAGAGATAGAAGACAAGAAGAAAGTAAGATATGCAGCTACTAGATTGAAGGGAGATACAACTATCTAATGGGATGAGCTCCAGATCCATCGAGAAAGAAGAGGTAAGAAAAAAATTAACTCTCAGGACAAGATGCTGTATAATATTAAAAGTCAATTTATGCCTAAGGACTATCAGTTAAATATTCTTCGATAATTACAGAACCTTAGACAAAAGGCTATGATAGTAAAGGAATATACAGAATAGTTTTTTAGACTGAATATTAGATATGGACACACAGAGGGAGGTCTAGAAAGATTAGCTAGGTATATCAATGGGTTGAGATATGATATACAGGATGAACTCAGTTTATTAAATTTGAAAACTGTAGAAGATGCATATGAGGTATTTTTAAAGGTAGAAGATAAATTACTAAGAAATCAAAACCTGTGGAACATAGGAAATAACATGGTAAGAGGCAGAGTTGTTCCAAACAGAGGAGGTAGAACTTCTAAATATGAAGCTGAAATTTCTAGCAGTAGCAGTCAATCATTCCAGAGAGGAGGATTCAGAGGAGGTAGAGGAAGAGGTAGAAATAGAGAAGTAAGATATTATGCTTGTGGAGAGATTGGACATATGTCTTGGGATTGTCCAAGAAATAAATATATAGGTCAGATAAATGTGAATGTTACAGAGGATCAGGAAGAATCAAAAGAAGAAACATAGGTGAATAATCCTCGAGAGGATGGAGAGGCTCTAATGTTGAAGAGTCTTGGTGAAGACAGATAAACAGGTACATGAACGAGTTCAAAGGAAAAGTCTGTTCAGAACAAGGTGTAAGTCACAAGGTAAGTGTTGTAAAATTGTTTATGATAGTGGTAGTACTGATAATTCGGCTTCCATAGAGATGGTAGAGAAGTTGGGATTGAAGAGGATGAAGCATCCCACTCCTTATAAAGTGTCCTGGTTACAGAAAGGACACCAACTCTTGGTGAATAAGGAGTGTAATGTGGAGTTCCATATTGGTACTTACAATGATGAAATATTGTGTGACATAATTCCTATGGATATCTACCATATACTCTTAGGGAGGTCACGGAAGTATGTTAGGAAAGTTGTTCATGATGGGAGGAAGAATACTTATTCTCTGGAGAAATATGGGAAGAGACATACCTTGTCACACTTGGAAGATGAAGTAGTTCAAGGAAGTTCAAGATCAAGCATTCTACTGATGTCTGGGAAAGAATTGTTACAGGAAGTTTAGAAAGAAAAGGATCTAAATTTTTCTCTTATTGGAAAGCCAAAGGTAATTTTAACTTCTACATATTTAGATGATTTGCCAGATGAAGTTAAAACTTTGCTTGATGAGTAGGCTGGAATTATTGTGGATGAACTGCCAATGAATTACCTCCTGTAAGAAGTATTATTCATCACATTGACTTAATACCTGGTGCAAGTTTACCTAACAAAGCAGCATACAGATTAACCCCTCTAGAAAATGAAGAAATCAAACAGCAAGTACAAGAGATGTTGGATAAGGGATAGGTGAAAGAGAGCTTGAGTCCTTATGTCGTACCCACTGTGTTAAGTCCAAAGAAAGATGGTGGGTGGAGAATGTGTATTGAGTCTAGGGAAATCAACAAGATCATTATCAGGTATAGATTTTGTTTACTCAGAATTGCTGATCTGATGGACTGTTTATGTGGTTCAAAACATTTTTCCAAAATATATTTGAAAAGTGGATACCATCAGATTAGAATAAGGGAAGGGGATGAATGGAAAACATCATTTAAAACTAATGATGGTGTATATGAGTGGTTAGTGATGGAATTTGGGCTTACAAATGCACCCAGTACTTTCATTATATTGATGAATGAGGTTCTGAAAGAATTTACTAGAAAATTTGTGATAGTATATCTAGATGACATCCTGATTTTTAGTCAGAATAGAGAACATAATTTAAGGCACCTTAAGTTGGTGTTGACGACTTTGCAAAAGGAGAAGCTACTGATAAATTTGAAGAAGTGTAGCTTCCTGAAAAAATAATTGGTCTACTTGGGGTTCGTGGTTTTAGAAGAAGGACATAAAATGGATTCTGATAAAGTGAAAGCAATTTTAAATTAGCCAGTTCCAAGGAATGCTTATGAGGTAAGAAGTTTTCATGGACCTGCTAGTTTCTGTAAGAAGTTCAATAAGAATTTCAGTCAGATTTGTGCACCTTTAATAGATACTTTCAGAGGAAATAAACATACTTTCCAATGGACCGAAGCAGCTAATAGAAATTTTAAATTATTGAAGAAGAAAATAACCGAGAAGCCTATTTTGGCTTTGCCCAGTTTTGATTAAGTGTTTCAAGTGGAGACAGATGCCAGTGGAGCAACAATGGGAGCAATTTTAAGTCAAGTACAAATGCCAGTGGCATATTTTAGTGAAAATTTGAACTACGCTACACAAAAGTACTCTTCGTATGACAAATAATTATATTTTGTTGTGCAAGCTCTTAAAAAGTGGAGACATTATTTAATGACTAGGGAATTTGTTTTGTATTCTGACAATCATGCTTTGCAGTTCATCAAAAACCATCCTAAATTAAATCGGAGGCATGCTAAATGGGTAGAATTTTTGCAGAACTTTACCTTCATTATCAAACATACCAGTGGTAAGTCTAGTTGTTACCACCTAAGTTGTATTTAGTGGTTTTTATCAAGTGAGCCTAGTGAACCAGACAAAGATGATTTGTTCGAACTTTAGAAGACCTTTGAAAGTGCTTCTTAGAAGTGCTTGTTGTACTATATCACATGTTCATACCCCCTTGGGGGAGTTGTAATAAGTGTTCTAGCATGATAGTGTCTATAAAAGACTCGGTATCATAGACTTTATTTGTAAATATGATCAACCCAGGGTGTTTTTTCCCTTGGTTATTATTGGTTGTTGAATAAACGACTTATAATTTTTGATTTTTTCACTCAATACCTCCAAAGTTGGGGTGGTCGGCTTGGCATTTAGGCCTATTGAGGTTATTAGAATCTATGTGTCAATGTATAAACATGATAGGCATTATTTTCGTGTCATATGAACATGTCTCAGTCCCCCTAGGTTTTAATTTTTTAAAATTTTTTTCAGTGTTTTTTATTAAAATTTATTTTTTCCAAAAATTTAGGCTATCAAGTTAAATAGTTTAATTGGAAATATTGGTTTTGTAATAAAAGTGGGCTCAGAAGTTAGTTTCAGTTATGTAGGTGCTCATTTTCAAGCTAAGAGCACCGAGTAAACCTATAGACCCACTTTTTTCAAGTTTTGAGTGATTTTCCATCACTGAGGTAAAAAAGCCCCCAAAAATGAAATATTGATTTTTTAATTGATAAATGAATTAAATAATGGAGAAAACCCCAAATCCTAAATCATTGGGATTTGCTCCGATTTGACTGAAATCAGTCTCATCAGCTTGGGATTGATTGGATCTGGCCATTACTTGACTGAAGGAGGTGATCTAGGCTGAACTGGGAGTGCATTATTGCATGCAATCTTGGGAATTTCGTCCTCCCTCTCTCCTCCACATGTGTGGGCCTCTCTAGATTATTTTTGGTGGATGCTTCAGTCAACAGAGTGAGGTGTTAGTCAGATTAGCTCTTCGATTGATAGTTGCACTCATTGAGACTCAGATCAGGCTCAGATAGACATAGATCAGGCCCAGATTCACTCCACATGCAGTTGCAGTCTCTCTCTCCTTGGGATGGATCTCCTATATTTTGTATAAATAAAGCTCAGGCTGCCTCTTCCAAGCTAGCTAGAGTTGGATTGGGGAGCTATTGCTGTTGTAATACTGTGTAATATCTTTTTCTATTGGAATAAAGTGAAGCTTTGGAGGCCAAAATGGTGTAATGCTCTTATGTGTGTTGAATTAACATTGTCTTGCAGCTTTGTTGTTACTGGTGTCTTACTCTCAATTTCTGCATCTGAATCTTGTCTGGCTTGAACGATTCAGCTGAATCAATAGGAGTATAGTTGGGCAAGTAAGATTACTTATTTTTCAATATCTCATAGCATATATGTTTGAAGATTCAGATTATACATGTTTAAATAAGTTTATTTGCATGTAATCCCTCTCTATTTTCATATATCTCTATCCAGATCTCATAAGGTTTTTGTGTAGGATTGTTTGTTAGTTTTCAGAGAGTAGGGGTTGGAAGAACTATGGATCTAGCTTGAATCCATTGGGAATCTAACTGTGTTGTGAAGGAATTTTCCCTCGGCATTCCACTAACTAGTCCTTTTTTGTAGATCCATTCCAGCAACAAACGCTCTTCCTTTCCTCTTCCTCCAAATTTCTTCAAAATTAGTCCAGTTACTTGTTTTGCAGCATTAAATTTGTTTATATCTATCAGTTTCAGAGTTCATATTACATAGATATTGCTTCCTTAAAGCTCATAAAACTATATCTCATTCCTAAAGAAATTTTTACAAGCATTTTAGATCTGGTTTTAGGGAAAATTGTCATTTTTCAAGGCTGTGAAAGTAGATCTAAAGCTTGTTGAATGCATGGTTGTTTCCTTAGAATATAAAAATTTATATTCAATACTTTAAGTGCTTCATATTGGATTTCCCCAAAGCAGGCCAAGATCCCAAGGAAATCTTGCTTTCCTTGGTTCCTTTTCCGCTTCTTTAAAAACTAGTTTTAACTTAGAATTTTTGGGTAAAACGTTTGTTCATCCAAAAGTAATTTCAAAGTACTTTTGGGGATATTTAACTATGATAATATTTCTTGTTTTTATCAGGTTTAACAAAAAAGAGAAGGAGGCGCTGTCCGGAAAGCATTTTTGGACCATTCGAAACCCCCCGGGGGGTTTATGTCTTCCCAAAATTTCAAAATTTCGCAATTTGTAAACCTTTGGTCTCATTCCGTATAAGGACCAAGTGGATTAATTTTAGTTTTCTGATATTGTAATTTATGCTAATAAAAAATAAAAATCTTTTCGAATAGGCTCTTTCGAGCCTATTCACCATCCCCTCTAGGGGATTCACGTCCATGTCATTTTTACATTTTTTTTTATCTTTTTTCAATCTAGTGTAGTTATAATCTACAGAGTAGTATACTTTGACTTACAATCATTGTCATATTAAATATTTGGTGGTTTCAAAGTATTTTTAGTACTTACGCCATGAGCCTCCTTTTGAGCCAAAAGGTGAAGAAAGGTTCGTGGTAGTCTAATCAGAACATTGTGGTTTGCTTATCTGTTTATGTTTCATCTGCTATCATCATTTTTTAGTAATCATAATAAAATAAACCCCTCCTTGTTTCCCCGATTGAGGTCCACTTGGACTGAAAGAGGTTCCTGGAGGGTTTTCTTTTTAATAAGAACTCCTCTTTTAAAATTTACTAAAAACAACAAAGGATCCAGTGTGTATGCTTTGTACTTGGCTGCAGTTTGTCTGATCAATCAAGTTGCATCAAAATCACTTGAGTGACTAGATTAATTAGTCTTCACCTCCCAAATTGACAAACCATCAGGCAAAAATCCAATGCCTTGAACGAACTGTAAATGGTGGCAAAAAACCAAAAGGAGTGCGAACAACTGGAAAGTGATCTCGAGGCGCCGATATCTGTCACACCCTGACAGGTGCATTATGAAAAATAGTCTCCAAGACTCCGCTCTAGCCCACAAACCACCTTGCGGGTAGCCATGAAAGTTTGCTTTTGGACATAGTCCAAGTACCCCTTAGGTATATCTGGAGTCCCCTTTTCACCTAATTTAATTCATTTACATTTCACATTAATTTAAAATCTACCAAGAGACATTTGCAAAACATTCTTTCAAGCGCATGCAAGCAAATTATTTTCTTTGTTGACTCCATTTAAGGAACTGGTGATTTACTTTGATCAATTCTTTTGATTATATATATATTGAGTGTCATTACTGTGCTTATATGGTTTAAATATTGCATCTTGTTATCTTTTGTTTCCACTGGTTAATTTCAAAACTCCTAATTAATATAACACCAGCACACTAGTTAATTAGCCTTAGTAATTTAATAGGGTCTACCCCCCTTGGCTTCGTTAGGAGTTAGACTGAACGGAGGAGTCAAGAACAAGGCGACAGCCTTGACTCAAGACTTTCCCCCAAGGACACACCGAGTGGCTTGAATATTTCTTCCACGTAACCCAAGTGTGTGAAAGGCGGCAACACTTTTTGTTGCCATTGTTGGAGATAAATATTTTTATTCCCAAGTACGACTTTTGTTTTCTTCCTTTTTGTTCCTTTTTTTCTTGATGAATGCTTAGAGTAGATCTTTAATTTTCATCTAGTGACTCCACTGACCTTTTGTTTAGTTTCTATTTTTTCAAAGAAAAGCAAAAAATATATTTTGTGAAAAGATTTATAAATGCTTATTTTTCTTTTTCACATGGCGAATCCATTAAAGGAATAAAACCCTGCTTTCTCATAAATTTGTTGAGACTTGTTGTGTGTAGATGAGCTCATACAACATAGTAAAACCTTAAAATGTTCATTATTCGATAGCTCCGCGCTTCAGTACAAAATACATGGTTGATATATGCTACTGATAGGCCATTATGGATGATGAAGATTATGGTGCTCTAATTTCTAATGTATATCCTTCCATCGATTTCTCAGGCATCCCGTCTTTTCCTAACTATGAACCATATCTCAAGTATGAAAGATATTACCAGGATCTGACTTTTTATGGAAATGGTGATTCAGCTATTTGTCACATCATATTTGTTTTTGCATTTGTGACAAAACTCAACATACTTCATAGGGATAATGTGATGCGAATCTTTGCTCATTCTTTGAAAAATAAGGCTTGGACATGGATTTGTGGTCTTCCTGATAAATGCATTACCTCCCATGAAGACTTATGTGCTATGTTTTTTGAGAGATGGCATGATGGTGAGGAAGATATGATGATAGTTGTAGAAAGGACTCTCACCTACCTAAATAAGCCAAAGGAGCCCATGATTTCCATTATAGATGAGGACACTCAGGGTGACCCTATTGAAGAGCTTCACGAGGAATCCATGATTAAACACATTGTTGAAGCTTCTTCTCATGACACCATAACTGAAAACATTGAATATTTGAGGTGTTCTCAAGTTTGTTGTAATGCTAATATTTTTCCAGAAATCCCTCATGAGGAAACCATTACAGAGATCAACACTTATGAAGAAATTTATGATGTGTATGATGACACTCCTCTATGTTCATCACTTAGGGATGAAGTTTTGGAAGGATTAACTTCTTGTAATATCTTTGAAACCAAAACTTTGAAGGATGATTATTATGAACAGGAGGGTAGTCATATCTTGGGATGTGATACCAATAAGGAAGACATGGATAGGAAGGAGCATGATTCCATGGATGAAGAGTCCCACACATATGACATGGATGGGAGTGATGACTATTGGAATTTCGTAGATAATCCAACTTGTAAAAATCTTATTGAGAATACCATCCATGATATGTCCAGCAAGGGGAGTGTCTATTAAAAAATTTGTGGAAGTCCAATCTACAATACATCCATAGAAGGGAGTGTGGATACCTTGGAAAATCCTAGTATGGAAGAGCAGCATTCAAAACTCTTATATGATCATTTAGAGTCATATCATGCAGAGCCGGATAAAGGTATCAATAATGAAGACATTGAGAAGCAATGTTGTGAAAAGACAGATGTGATGCAGTCAGTGGAATATCAGTCTCAACTATCATCTTCACATTGGAGTTTCCTTATGATTTAGGGCTGCTTGGGGCTTATGCAATGAGTTATCATTTGATAAGCCTTGATGATCAGTATGATGGTGTAGTCAATTTGCCTCATCACTCTAATTTGTATATCAACCCTATCCAGTCATGGATAGAAGTAGCTTGCGCAAACACCTACCAGTTTGGAAAGAACTTTGACGATATTATTCATGCCTATGATTTCCCATCCATTCCGCTCATTCCAGATCATCACATAGGTTTGCATTCTCTAAATAAGGTATCCTTACTTCAGCTGGTAACCAAAGACAAGGAATTTTTTTGTATGTTAATAAAATGCTTAGGTGGTTACATCGGATTTTTGATTACACTTAACCCTTTTTATATCATGCTTAGAGTAGGAAAATAAGCTCCTTGAAAGAGAGAATTTACTTTCTGCATTTCTATTTTGTACTTAGCTATAACAAAACTTTTCTTTCATTAGTTATCTATATCAATTTTGTTTGAATAAATTGGCTTAATTGTTCATTTGGTTTTTATATAAACCTTGTGCTACTAAGGTTTTCTTGTCAAGTTGAGATGTTTTTACAGGGTGTATAAACTAGATATTTTAGTGTTCTCGTATCCTCTCCTTGTCTTATGACCAGATCAAGCACACGTCCCATAGTTGGAGCCAGTTGTTACCACCTAAGTTGTACTTAGTGGTTTCTATCAAGTGAGCCTGGTGGACCGGTCAAAGATGATTTGTTTGAACTTCAGAAGACCTTTGGAAGTGCTTCTTAGAAGTGCTTGTTGTACTATATCACATGTTCATACCCCCTTGGGGGAGTTGTAATAAATGTTCTAGCATGATAGTGTCTGTAAAAGACTCGGTATCATAGAATTTATTTGTCAATCTGATCAACCCAGGGTGTTTTTTCCCTTGGTTATTATTGGTTGTTGAATAAATGACTTCTAATTTCTGAGTTTTTCACTCAATACCTCCAAAGTTGGGGTGGTCGGCTTGGCATTTAGGCCTATTGAGGTTATTAGAGTCTATGTGTCAATGTATAAACATTCTAGGCATTATTGTCGAGTCATATGAACATGTCTAAGTCCCCCTAGGTTTTAAATTTTTTAAATTTTTTTCAGTGTTTTTTATTAAAATTTATTTTTTCCAAAAACTTAGGCTATTTTTTAATAGTTTAATTGGAAAAATTGGTTTTGTAATGAAAGTGGGCTTAGAAGTCAGTTTCAGTCATGTAGGTGCTCATTTTCAAGCTAAGAGCACCCAGTAAACCTATAGACCCACTTTTTTCAAGTTTTTAGTGATTTTCCATCACTGAAGTCAGAAAGCACCAAAAAATGAAATATTGATTTTTTAATTGATAAATTAATTAAATAATGGAGAAAACCCCAAATCCTAAATCATTGGGATTTGCTCCGATTTGATTGAAATCAGTCTCATCGGCTTGGGATTTACTGGATCTGGCCATTCCTTGACTGAAGGAGGTGATTTGTGCTGAACTGGGAGTGCATTATTGCATGCAATCTTGGGAATTTTGTCCTCCCTCTCTCCCCCACATGTGTGGGCCTCTCTAGATGACTTTTGGTGGATGCTTCAGTTAGCAGAGTGAGGTGTTAGTCAGATCAGCCCTCTGATTGACAATTGCACTCAGTGAGACTTAAATCAGGCTCAGTTAGACACAGATCAGGCCCAGATTCACTCCACATGTAGTTGCAGTCTCTCTCTCCTTGTGATTTGCACCCCACTAGGATGGATCTCCTATATTTTGTATAAATAAAGCTCAGGCTGCCTCTTCCAAGCTAGCTAGAGTTGGATTGGGAAGATATTGCTGTTGTAATACTGTGTAATATCTTTTTCTATTGGAATAAAGTGAATATTTGGAGGACAAAATGGTGTAATGCTCTTATGTGTGTCGAATTAACATTGTCTTGCAGCTTTGTTGTTACTGGTGTCTTACTCTCAATTTCTGCATCTCAATGTTGTCTGGATTGAATGATTCGGATGAATCAACAGGAGTATAGTTGGGCAAGTAAGATTACTTATTTTTCAATATCTCATAGCATATATGTTTGAAGATTCATATTATACATGTTTAAATAAGTTTATTTGCATGTAATCCCTCTCTGTTTTCATATATCTCTATCCAGATCTCATAAGGTTTTTGTGTAGGATTGTTTGTTATTCTTCAGGTAGGAGGGGTTAGAAGAACTATGGATCTAGCTTTAATCCATTGGGAATATAATTTTTTTGTGAAGGCATTGTCCCTCGGCATTCCACTAACTAATCCTTTTTTTGTAGATCCATTCCGACAACAAGCGCTCTTCCTTTCCTCTTCCTCCTTCAAATTTCTTCAAAATCAGTCCAGTTACTTGTTTTGAAGCTTTAAATTTGTTTAGATCTATCAATTTCAGAGTTCATATTACATATATATTTCTGCCTTAAAGATCATAAAACTAGATCTCATTCCTAAATAAATTTTTACAAGCATTCTAGATCTAGTTTTAGGGAAAATTGTCATTTTTCAAGGCTGTGAAAGTAGATCTAAAGCTTGTTGAATGGATGGTTGTTTCCTTAGAATATAAAAATTTATATTCCAAAATTTAAGTGCTTCATATTGGATTTCCCCAAAGAAGGCCAAGGTCCCAAGGAAAGCTTGCTTTCCTTGGTTCCTTTTCCACTTCTTTAAAAACTAGTTTTAACGTAGAATTTTTGGGTAAAAAGTTTGTTCATCAAAAAGTAATTTCAAAGTACTTTTGGGAATATTTAACTGTGATAATCTTGCTGGTTTTTATCAGGTGTAATAGAAAAGAGGAGGATGCGCTGTCCGAAAAGCATTTTTGGACCATTCGTAACCCCCCGGGGGGTTTCCATCTTCCCAAAATTTCAAAATTTCACAATTTGTAAACCTTTGGTCTCATTCCGTATAAGGACCAAGTGGATTAATTTTAGTTTGCTGATATTGTAATTTTTGCTAATAAAAAATAAAAATCTCTTTGAATAGGCTCTTTCGAGCCTATTCATCATCCCCTCTGGGGGATTCACGTCCGTGTCATTTTTACATTTTTTTATCCTTTTTCAATCTAGTGTAGTTCTAATCTGCAGGGTAGTATACTTTGACTTACAACCATTGTCATATTCCATATCTAGTGGTTCCAAAATAATTTTAATACTTACCCCACGAGCCTCCTTTTGAGCCGAAAGGTGAAGAAAGGTTCGTGGTAGTCTAATTAGAAAATTGTGGTTTGCTTATCTGTTTATGCTTCATCTGCTATCATCATTTTTTTTAGCAATCATAATAAAATCAACCCCTCCTTGATTCCTCGATTGAGGTCCACTTGGACCGAAAGAGGTTCTTGGAGGGTTTTCTTTTTAATAAGAACACCTCTTTTAAAATTTACTAAAAACAACAAAGGATCTAGTGTGTATGCTCTGTACTTGGGTGTGGTTCAATCGATCAGTCAAGATGCATCAAAATCACTTGAGTGACTAGATTAATTAGTCTTCACCTCCCAAATTGACAAACCATCAGGTGGAAATCCAATGCCTCGAATGAGCTGTAAATGGTGGCAAAATACCCAAAGGAGTGGGAACAATTGGAAAGTGACCTTGAGGCGCTGATATATGTCACACCCTGACAGGTGCATTACGAAAAATAGTCTCCGAGATTCTATTCCATCCCACAAACCAACTTGCGAGTAGCCATGAAAGTTCACTTTTGGACATACTCCAAGTACCCCTCGGGTATATCTGAAGTCCCCTTTTCACCTAATTTAATTCATTTACATTCCACATTAATTTAAAATCTACCAAGAGACATTTACAAAACATTCTTTCAAGTGCATGCAAGCACATTATTTTTTTTGTTGACTCCATTTAAGGCACTGGTGATTTAATTTGATTAAATCTTTCGATTATATATATATATATATATATTGAGTGTCATTATTGTGCTTATATGCTTTAAATATTGCATCCTTTTATCTTTTGTTTCCACTGGTTTATTTCAAAAATCCTAATTAATATAACACCATCACATTAAGTAATTAGCCTTAGTAATTTAATAGGGTCTACCCCCCTTGGCTTCGTTAGGAGTTAGCCTGAACGGAGGAGTGAAGAACGAGGTGACAGCCTTGACTCGAGACTTGCCCCCAAGGACACACCGAGTGGCTTGAAGATTTCTGCCACATAACCCAGGTGTGTGAAAGGTGGCAACACTTTTTGGCACCGTTGCCAGGGATACATATTTTTATTCCCGAGTACGACTTTGTTTTCTTCCTTTTTTTTTTTGCTTGATGAATGCTTAGAGTAGATCTTTAATTTTCATCTAGAAACTCCACTGACCCTTTGTTTAGTTTTTATTTTTTCAAAGAAAAGATTTTTTTTTTTTGTGAAAAGATTTATAAATGCTTATTTTTCTTTTTCACATGGAGACTCCATTGAAGGAATAAAACCCTTCTTTCTCATAAATTTGTTGAGACTTGTTGTGTGTAGATGAGCTCATATGACATAGTAAAACCTTCAAATGCTCATTATTTGACAACTCCGCTTCAGTACAAAATACATGGTTGATATATGCTACTGATAGGCCATTATGGATGATGAAGATTATGGTGCTCTAATTTCTAATCTATATCCTTCCATCGATTTCTCGGGCATCCCGTGTTTTCCTAACTATGAACCATATCTCTAGGACGAAAGATATTCCCAGGATCTGACTTTTTATGGAAATGGTGATTCAACTGTTTGTCACAGCATATTTGTTTTTGCATTTGTGACAAAAATCAACATACTTCATAGGGATATTGTGATGCGAATCTTTGCTCATTCTTTGAAAAATAAGTCTTGGACATGGCTTTGTGGTCTTCCTGATAAATGCATTACCTCCCATGAAGACTTATGTGCTATGTTTTTTGAGAGATGGCATGATGGTGAGGAAGATATGATGGCGGTTGTAGAAAGGACCCTCACCTACCTAAATAAGCCAAAGGAGCCCATGATTTCCATTATAGATGAGGACACTCAGGATGACCCTATTGAAGAGGTTCATGAGGAATCCATGATTAAACACATTGTTGAAGACTCTCCTCATGACACCATAACTGAAAACATTGAAGATTTGAGGTGTTCTCAAGTTTGTTGCAATGCTAATATTTTTCCAGAAAGCCCTCATGAGGAAACCATTACAGATATCGACACTTATGAAGAAATTTATGATGCGTATGATGACACTCCTCTATGTTCATCACTTAGGGATGAAATTTTGGAAGGATTAACTTCTTGTAATATTTTTGAAACCAAAACTTTGAATGATGATTATTATGAGCAGGAGGAGGGTAGTTATATATTGGGATGTGATACCAATAAGGAAGACATGGATAGGAAGGAGCATGATGCCATGGATAAAGAGTCCCCCACATATGACATGGATGGGAGTGATGAATATTGGAATTTCATAGATAATCCAACTTGTGAAAATCTTATTGAGAATCCCATCCATGATATGTCCAACAAGGGGAGTGTCTATTCAAAAATTTGTGGAAGTCCAATCTACAATACATCCATAGAAGGGAGTGTGGATACCTGGGAAAATCCTAGTATGGAAGAGCATCATTCAAAACTCTTATATGATCATTCAGAGTCATATCATGAAGAGCAGCATAAAGTTATCAATAATGAAGACATTGAGAAGCAGTGTTGTGAAAAGACAGATGTGATGTAGTTAGTGGAATATCAGTCTCAACTATCATCTTCACATATGTAGTTTCCTTATGATTTAGAGCCGCTTGGGGCTTACGCAATGAGTTATCATCTGATAATCCTTGATGATTAGTATGATGGTGTAGTCAATCTGCCTCATCACTCTAATTTGTATATCAACCCTATCCAGTCATGGATCGAAGTAGCTTGCGCAAACACCTACCAGTTTGGAAAGAAGTTCGATGATATTATTCATGCCTATGATTTCCCATCCATCCCGCTCATGCTGGATCATCATGCAGGTTTGAATTCTCTAAATAAGGTATCCTTACTTCGGCTGGTAACCAAAGACAAGGATTTTTTTTTATGTTAATAAAATGCTTAGGTGGTTACATTCAATTTCTGATTACACTTAACCCTTTTTATATCATGCTTAGAGTAGGAAAATAAGCTCCTTGAAAGAGAGCATTTACTTTCTGCATTTCTATTTTGTGCTTAGCTATAACAAAACTTTTCTTTCATTAGTTAGCCATATCGATTTTGTTTGAATGAATTGGCTTAATTGTTCATTTGGTTTTTATATAAAGCTTGTGCTACTAAGGTTTTCTTATCAAGTTGAGATGTTTTTACAGGGTGTATAAACTAGAGATTTTGGTGTTCTCGTATCCTCTCCTTGTCTTATGACCAGATCAAGCACATGTCCCACAGTTGGAGCTAGATGTTACCACCTATGTTGTACTTAGTGGTTTTTATCAAGTGATCCTGGTGAACTAGACAAAGATGATTTGTTCGAACTTCAGAAGACCTTCGGAAGTGCTTGTTGTACTATATCACATGTTCATACCCCCTTGGGGGAGTTGTAATAAATGTTCTAGCATGATAGTGTCTGTAAAAGAATTGGTCTCATAGAATTTATTTGTCAATCTGATCAACCCAGGGTGTTTTTTCCCTTGGTTATTATTGGTTGTTGATTAAACGACTTATAATTTTTGAGTTTTTCACTCAATACCTCCAAAGTTGGGGTGGTCGGCTTGGCATTTAGGCCTATTGAGGTTATTAGAGTCTATGTGTTAATTTATAAACATGCTAGGCATTATTTTCGATTCATATGAACATGTATAAGTCCCCCTAGGTTTTTTTTTTTAATTTTTTCAGTGTTTTTAATTAAAATTTATTTTTTTAAAAAACTTAGGCTATTTTTTAATATTTTAATTGGAAAAATTGGTTTTGTAATAAAAGTGGGCTCAGAAGTTAGTTTCAGTCATGTAGGTGCTCATTTTCAAGCTAAGAGCACCCAGTAAACCTATAGACCCACTTTTTTAAAAATTTGAGTGATTTTCCATCGCTCAAGTCAGAAAGCCCTAAAAAATCAGTTATTGATTATTTAATTGATAAATTAATTAAATAATCGAGAAAACCCCAAATCCTAAATCATTGGGATTTGCTCCGATTTTACTGAAATCAGTCTCATCGTTGGGATTTGCTCCGATTTGACTAAAATCAGTCTCATCGGCTTGGGATTGACTGGATCTGGCCATTCCTTGACTGAAGGAGGTGATATGGGTTGATCTGGGAGTGCATTATTGCATGAAATCTTGGGAATTTTGTCCTCCCTCTCTGCTCCACATGTGTGGGCCTCTCTAGACGAGTTTTGGTGGATGCTTTAGTCAGCAGAGTGAGGTGTCAGTCAAATCAGCTCTCTGATTAATAGTTGCACTCAGTGAGACTCATATCAGGCTTAGTTAGACATAGATCAGGCCCAGATTCACTCCACATGCAACTGCAGTGTCTCTCTCCTTGGGATTTGTGCCCCCCTGGGATGGATCTCCTATTTTTTGTATAAATAAAGCTCAGTTTGCCTCTTCCAAGCTATCTAGAGTTGGATTGGGGAGCTATTGCTGTTGTAATACTGTGGAATATCTTTTGCTACTGGAATAAAGTGAAGCTTTGGAGGCCAAAATGGTGTAATGCTCTTATGTGTGTGGAATTAACATTGTCTTGCAGCTTTTTTGTTACTGGTGTCTTACTCTCAATTTCTACATATAAATCTTGTCTAGCTTGAATGATTCAGCTGAATTAATAGGAGTATAGTTGGGCAAGTAAGATTAGTTATTTTTCAATATCCCATAGCATATATGTTTGAAGATTTAGATTATACATGTTTAAATAAGTTTATTTGCATGTAATCCCTCTCTATTTTCATATATCTCTATCCAGATCTCATAAGGTTTTTGTGCAGGATTGTTTATTAGTTTTCAGGTAGTAGGGTTTGGATGAACTGTGGATCTAGCTTGAATCCACTGGGAATCTAATTATTTCATGAAGGCATTGTCCCTCAGCATTCCACTAACTAGTCCTTTTTTGCAGATCCATTCCAGCAACAAGCGCTCTTCCTTTCCTCTTCCTCCTTGAAATTTCTTCAAATTCAGTCCGGTTACTTGTTTTGAAGCTTTAAATTTGTTTAGATATATCAATTTCAGAGTTCATATTACATTAATATTTCTGCCTTAAAGCTCATAAAACTAGATCTCATTCCTAAACGAATTTTTACAAGCATTCTAGATCTAGTTTTAGGGAAAATTGTCATTTTTCAAGGCTGTGAAGGTAGATCTAAATATTGTTGAATGCATGGTTATTTCCTTAGAATTAAAAATTTAAATTCATCAATTTAAGTGCTTCATATTGGCTTCCCCCAAGGCAGGCCAAGATCCCAAGGAAAGCTTGCTTTCCTTGGTTCCTTTTCCGCTTCTTTAAAAACTAGTTTTAACTTAGAATTTTTGGGTAAAACATTTGTTCATCCAAAATTAATTTAAAAGTAATTTTGGGAATATTTAAATGTGATAATATTGCTGGTTTTTATTAGGTGTAACATAAAAGAGGAGGAGGCACTGTCCGGAAATCATTTTTGGACCATTCAAAACCCCCCAGCGGGTCTCCGTCTTCCCAAAATTTCAAAATTTCGCAATTTGTAAACCTTTGGTCTCATTTTGTATAAGGAACAAGTGCATTAATTTCAGTTTTCTAATATTGTAATTTCTGCTAATAAAAAATAAAAATCTCTTCGAATAGGTTCTTTCGAGCCTCTTCACCATCCCCCTTGGGGGGATTCGCGTCCGTGTCATTTTTACATTTTTTTTTATCTTTTTTAAATCTAGTGTAGTTCTAATATATAGGGTAGTATACTTTGACTTACAATAACTCTCATATTCCATATTTGGTGGTTTCAAAGTAATTTTATTACTTACCCCATGAGCCTCCGTTTGAGCTGAAAGGTGAAGAAAGGTTCGTGGTAGTCTAATTAGAAAATTGTGGTTTGCTTATCTGTTTATGCTTCATTTGCTATCATCATTTTTTTTGTAATCATAATAAAATCAACCCCTCCTTGATTCCTCGATTGAGGTCCACTTAGACCGAAAGAGGTTCCTGGAGGGTTTTCTTTTTAATAAGAACACCTCTTTTAAAATTTACTAAAAACAACAAAGGCTCCAGTGTGTATGCTTTGTACTTGGATGTGGTTCATCTGATCAGTCAAGCTGCATCAAAATCACTTGAGTGTCTAGATTAATTAGTCTTCACCTCCCAAATTGACAAACCATCAGGTGAAAATCCAACGCCTTGAATGAACTGTAAATGGTGGCAAAATACCCGAAGGAGTGGGAACAACTGGAAAGTGACCTCGAGGCACCGATATCTGTCACACCCTGATAGGTGCGTTATGAAAAATAGTCTCCAAGACTCCGTTCCAGCCCACAAACCACCTTGCGGGTAGCCGTGAAAGTTCACTTTTAGACATACTCCAAGTACCCCTCGGGTATATCTGGAGTCCCCTTTTCTCCTAATTTAATTCATTTACATTCCACATTAATTTAAAATATACCAAGAGACGTTTGAAAAACATTCTTTCAAGCACATGCAAGCACATTGTTTTCTCTGTTGACTCCATTTAAGGCACTGGTGATTTACTTTGATCTCTTCCTTCTTTCAATTATATATATATTGAGTGTCATTACTGTGCTTATATGCTTTAAATCTTGCATCTTGTTATATTTTGTTTCCACTGGTTAGTTTCAAAACTCTTAATTAATATTACACCATCACACTAATTAATTAGCCTTAGTAATTTAATAGGGTCTACCCCCCTTGGCTTCGTTAGGAGTTAGCTTGAACGGAGGAGTCAAGAACAAGGTGACAGCCTTGACTCGAGACTTGCCCCCAAGAACACACCGAGTGGCTTGAATATTTCTGCCATGTAGCCTAGGTGTGTGAAAGGCAGAAACACTACTAAAGTTGATGATGCTTTGAGCAAGATAAGTTTGGTAATGTAGGAAATTAAGGTCAGTACTTTGGGATTTTAAAATTTGATTGCTATGTATAAAACAGATGTATATTTCAAGGATATTTATGCTGCCTGTGAAAATCTAGTTACCCATAACATAAGCCAATGGTTAGATTATATGATACATGAAGGATTGTTGTTCAAAGACAGTAATTTGTGTATTCCAAGATGTTCAATGAGGGGAAATTTAATTCAAGAAATGCATAGTGGAGGTCTCTTAGGACATTTTGGACAAGACAAGACTTTTGCTTTGGTGAGTAATTTTTATTTTTGGCCAAATATGCAGCATGATGTGAATAAATTTGTTTGAAGGATGTAGAGTCTGTCAACATGCAAAAGGGAGAAGTCAGAACACATGATTGTATCAACCATTACCTATTCCATCTAGGCCTTGGGATTCAATAAGCATGGATTTTTTTTAAGTTTACCTAGAACTTAGAGAGGTCATGATTCAATTTATGTTGTAGTGGATAGATTTTCCAAAATGGCTCATTTCTTTGCATGCAAAAAGACTAATGATGCAACAAACATTGCTAATCTATTCTTTTCAGAAATTGTAAAGTTGCATGGTTTGCCTTTGAGTATTGTGTTTGACAGAGATACAAAATTTGTTGGTCATTTTTGGAGAACTCTATGGGAGAAATTGGGGACTACTATCAGTTTTAGTTCTGCTTATCACCATCAGACTGATGGACAAACTGAAGTGGTAAATAGGATCTTGGGAAATATACTAAGGAGTTTGGTGTATGAACATCCAAAACAGTGGAACTTAGCTTTAGCTCAGGCCGAGTTCACATAAAATGATTCACCCAATAGAAGTACAGGTATGAGTCCTTTTCAAATTGTCTATGGGATGCATCCAAGAGGTGTATATGAACTTAGATATTTTGGAAAACATGAAAAGATAAGTGTAGAGGGTGAATACTTTGCAGTTAGTATGCATGAGCAATAAGAAAACATCAAGAAGAGATTACAAGAAAGTGCAGAGAAGTATAAACCGAGAGTAGACCTAAAGAGGAGAGAAGTGAATTTTCAGATTGGAGATTTAGTGATGGCCTATCTTAAAAAGGAAAGGTTCCCTAAAGGAACTTATAATAAGTTTAAGCTTAAAAATATTGGACCTTGTAAAGTTTTAAGGAAGTTTTATACAAATACTTATGGAATTGAACTTCCTTTTGACCTTTAGATTTCACCAATTTTTAATGTTTCTGATTTATATCCTTTTAGAGATGCATGCATCCAACCAAATTGTGTAACTTAAGATAGAGATGATACAACTATAGATTGGCAAGGAAAAATTCCACAAAAGTAACAACCTCATATTGAAGCCATCCTTGACAAAACAATCTTAAGGAAGATCAGGAACAAAACCTTCTTTCAATACCTAGTCAAATGGAGAAATCAACCTAATAAAGATGCATCCTGGATGACAGAACAAGAAATTTCCAAGTACAATGTACTGCCTAAAGACTTAATGAAAAATTCTTTTCTTCCCCAGGAGTATGATGTAGGAGCATCCAACTCGAATTTCATTTATTGATGAATCAACTTAGCATCTAGCTCAAAGTTCATTTACTGATGAGTCAGCTTGTCTTGTAATCAAGTTCTATATGGATAGGGTTTGATGACAAGTAGATAGAATTAGTTTTAAATTTGTAATAAGTGGCAATTTTTCCTTTGTTCTCCTTTATCCCTGCAAGGATTTCTTAAGGATTAATCTTTGTCAATAGGGTTTTATTTTATCAGGTCCTCAGATCCAACTTAGTCAGACCTGACAACTTTTCTAAGTGTTATAAATTAATTTGAGTGTAATAGAAAAAAATGAGAGAGAGGAGAAGAAGAGAGGTAAGAGAGGGCACACAAGGAGTGAATAAGTTGAATTATATGTGTTTGTAATTTCGATCAAGTTGAATAAAGAACTGAGGATTACATTTTGTGTGTGTTTTGATGGATTCCTGGTTTTATATAAATCTGTAGAGATATGAATTCATCCTGCGTTCACTCCATATAATTATGTGTATAAATTCTTTAGTTTCTGAATTGCATAGAAATTGATCCTTTCAGTGATCAATTTGGCGAGCTAAAAGCAATATCTCAGAAAAGATCGAACAACGAAGAAAGAACGAGATGGAAATCAATGGTTACAATATGTTCTGCATCTGGAGATAGATCAACGATCAAGAACTAATTCATAAGAATCGACGGTGTAGAAGACTTTGAAATTTCAGAAATCGAGAAACATGCAAATTGAGGGTACTCTGTTTTTGATAAGTCAAGTTCTACAACCTGCATGCGGTATAGATCGTTGCGGCCACAATTAGTTGCGGAAGTTCAATTTTAAAAAACAAAATTTGTAAAGACGCATCCCGAAATCCCCAGTGTTGGGGAAAATGGGTGTTGTGGGAAAGGAGTTACAAGAAACGTCTTGCAGAACAATGTTTGCAGAAAATATGAGTTGCAAAAAGGTGGAGATTGCAGAAAAGGAGTTGCGGGAAACGTCTTGCAGAATGACAAAATTGTGCAGAACCTGAGTTAAAGGTTAGAAAGAAGATTTCAATAAGGAATTCATCCTGTAATTTGAAGTCTTGGATCTAGTTGGTATTTAGGGCCATCACTAACATTCCATTTGAACTTGATACAATGGAAAAATAATGGAATAAATTGGATGAATGTTGTAAGAAAAGTCTACAATTTGATCAGTACTTTATTGTTGCAAACAAACTAAAAAAGAAGGAAGATAATATGTCTCTATACCAAAAAAAATAATTGAATTTTGCCATTGGTAAAGTGCCACTCCCTACTTTTTATGGTTCCTCTCAAAGTTCTCCTAACACTTGGGTGCAAAAGTTAGATGTGTATTGTCAGTTGAATCCGATGGTGGAAGAAGATGCCTTAAAAATGGCCATTTTTCACTTGTAAGGATATGCCAATGAATGGTGGTTCCATGGCCTGAAATATTTGGGTCATGATCAAATTAAAATGTATGGATAATTTATTGACAGGGTAGTAGACTCTATTTGAGCAAAATATCCAGAATTGTCTTTCAAAGAACTAGCCCAATTGAAGCAAGTCAGGACCCCTACTGATTATATGATGGACTTTCAAAAATTAGCAGTCAAGGTGACTGATGTGTCTATGGGAAGGTTATTATTGATGTTCACTAAATGTTTGGATGAACCCTTAAAAGGCTTGGTCAAATCCCACAAGCCCACTACATTAAATGATGCAATGAGATTAACTAGAGATCTCCAAAATGTGCTTCCTATAACAAGATTTCCTCCCAATACTAATTATAGATTTGAAAAGAAACCTTGGAAAAGAGATGAACCTGATAAGAATACTTGGAAAGAGATTCATATGAAAATAATAATAAATAAGGACTAAATAGGGATGAACTTCAAAGAAAACAATTGTGCTTCAGATGCTTCCAACCATGGACACCGGTGATTAAATGTACTAATGGAAAATCTCAATACATAGAAGTATTTTTTGATAATGATGAGTATGAAGGGGGTATGGATGAATAAGGAAACACTTTAGATCAATAGGGGGCATATGTGACAATAGTTGAAGAAGAAATAAAAGAAGAAAATCATCCTTCACTAGACAAATCAAGAATGGCAGTACTTTCAGCAGTGTCTTAGTATCACACTATTCGATGTAACGGTGTGGTACTAGGACAAAGAGATTCAGTTTTGGTAGATGGAGGATCCACACATAAATTCATTGATGCAAATATGGTGGATAAAAGGAAGATACCTATTAAACCATTCAATGGCTTCACAATTGTCATTCCCGGTCACAACACAATGCAATGCAAAACATGGGTTCCAAAGCTGCAAGTCACCGTAGGTAACTATACTTGTGTTGATAGTTCTTATGTGGTTGATGTTGCTGATACTAATGTGGTTTTTGGAGTGAAATGGTTGTATTATATAGGGTAGAATACACTAAATTATCAAATTCCCGAGATGAAATTTCAATATTCGAAAGGTGTACTAAGGGTTGTGAGAGGGTAGCACACTCACCCAAATCAAGTAGTGATTTGCAATAGTATGAGATCTATATTGAGGCATGGGGACATATAATGGGATTTTTAATGTCATATAACATATCCCAAGACAAATATAAAGGTTTTTGAAAACCCAAAGGAGATAGAGAAACTATTGCAAAAGAATGAAAATGTTTTTAGAGATCTTCCACATGGTAGACCACTTGATAGTGGGGTTGAGCACAACATTGTTTTGGAGGAGGGTACTTCACCCATTCAAATACCACCTTATAGACATACCAAGAAATTCAAATATGATATTTATAAGGCCATCCAAGAAATCTTAGATTTGGGACTCATTATACCAATCTCTAGCCCTTATGCTTCTTCAGTAGTGTTGGTAAAGAAAAACGATGGAACCTTGAGGATGTGTATAGATTTTAGAGCTTTGAAAAAGAAGACCATAAAGAATAGGTATACTATTCCTAGGATTCATGAGCTCATGGACGAGCTATTTGGAGCCCAATATTTATCCAAATTTGACCTTATATCAGGTTATCACCAAATTCGAATGAAGGAAGAATATGTGCAAAAGACTGCTTTTCAATGTCATTATGGTCACTTTGAGTTTCTTGTTTTGCCATTTGGATTAACTAATGCTCCAGACAAATTTCAAGCATGCAGGAATAGAATATATTTCAAGTAGCTTAGAATGTTTTTTTTGGAATTCTTTGACGATATTCTCATTTACAGTAAAACTTGGGAAGAGCACTTACAACATCTAGAGATTGTGTTGAAAACTTTGAAAGAACAGTCCTTGTTTTCTAATATGTCTAAATGTGAATTTGGGATGAAGGAACTATTTTATCTTGGGAACATTATTGGTCAATAAGGAGTGAAAGTACACATGGAAAAAATCAGGGCTATCTTAGAATGTCCATCACCAAAAAAATCACCAAATTAAGAGGCTTCATTGGAATATGCACCTATTATAGAAAGTTTGTGAAAGGGTTCTCCAAGTTGAAATCTCCACTCACTAATTTGACTAAGAAGGATGATTTCAAGTGGGATTAAGAGGCTGAAAAGGCCTTCCAAAAAATGAAAGAGGTAATGAGTAGTTATCCCATACTTGCATTACCTGATTTTTCTAAGCCTTTTGTTGTTGAATGTGATGCTTCAGGTGGGGGAATAGGGGCTGTCATCAAGCAAGGACAACACCCTATAGAATTTGAGAGAATAAATTTGCATCCTCATGAAAACATTTACTCCATATATGACAAATAAATGTTGGACATCATGCATGAATTGGCCAAGTTTTGAAAATACTTGGTAGGAAACAAGTTTGTGGTGAAAACTGACCACAATAGTCTAAGGCACTTCCTCACCCAAAAGGATCTAAATGAAAGGAAAAAAAGTGGGTAGAAATATTCAAGCTTATGATTTTGATATTGAATATGTGAAAGGAAAGAATAACATTTTAGCAGATGCATTATCTCGAAGACCTTCTTTTTCTCTCATGGACATTGCCAAGGATTGGAAACACATGCTACTAGTTGAATATGCCAAAGACAAACTTTCTTGTTATGTATTAGAGGGAATCAAGGGGGATTATAATTATAGGATTTTTAATGAGCTGATATATTATAAGGGAATAATTTATTCGTTTCAAGGTTCAAATCTCAAGTACAAAATTTTGCAAGAAGCACATGATTTCCCACTAGCTAACCATCCGGGGATCTTCAAAACTTATATGAAATTAAGGAAAATATTATTTTGGAATGGGCTGAAGGAATATGTTCAGAAATATGTGAATTAATGTAAGGTATGTCAGAAAAAAAAAACCCAAACTTACATGCCCAGCTGGTTTATTGCGACCATTGCCCATTCCGGAGCAAAAATGGGACAATATCTCAATGGATTTCATCACTTGTTTTCCCAAATATTTGGGTAAGGATTGCATATATGTGGTAGTGGATAGATTGAAAAAATTTGCTCATTTATTTACTGTTACATCATATTTTAGTGCTGCACAAATGTCTGATATTTTTTCAAAGAAATCTTCAGTTTGCATGGGCTCCCCAAAAGCATTGTAAATGATAGAGATAGTAGATTCATCGGTTCCTTTTAGAAAGAAATTTTTAGATTGGTGGGAACTCAGTTGACTCCAAGTACAAGATATAATCCAAAAAATGATGGAAAAACAGAGAGGGTGAATCAATGGTTGGAAGGGTACCTAAGAAACTATGTGGGAGAGTAGCAAAAAGCATGGGCAAAATGGCTACACTTGGGTGAGTTTTGCTACAACACCAATTTTCATATGTCAATAGTGTTAGATTTTTATCATTCAAGCTAGCATAATATTAGGATATTCAACTGAGAGAATAACATGCATAGCAATAAACATAAGAGATACAAAAAATTTTCCTCGGGGAAACCATAAAGGAGAAAACCCCACAAATTCCTTAGAGATAGAATGAGCACCAAAAGTAAAACATGAAAACATAAATATGATATACTAATAGTAGTAGTCTCTCTCTCTGATCCTAGCTTCTTCTCTCTCACTCATGTGCCCCAGTGAGTGAGTGTGTGTGTGTGATAAATAGAGAGGCTCAGTCTCTATTTATATTATTTTGTTCACTTAATGTCCACTTCAACATGTCGACCCCACTTAACATTTACTTACTAGGGACGACATCTCTAGGAGAGTCTAATAACCCTACTACCCCACAATTGTGGGGAATTTTCTCTTCGATCAACAAGGAGGGTTAACCTTGACACAATTGTGGGGGCTATTGCCCCGACTTACAATGGAGGGTTAACCTCAATGAATTTACATGACTTGTTCACCTTATTGAATCTCCTGATCGGAACATCAGGGCATGACATGACTCAATTAAATTACAGATACATCCCAATATAAACATCGGGTTACAATACATAAGATATACAAGTGAATACATTCCAAAATTACAAATACATCAACACTCCCTCTTAACTAGGAAGGTATTCTCTTAACACAATTTATCAGCACAAGACTTCTTCGTTGTATCATCTGGATCATCATCAAGTCATCTTCATCATCAAGTTGTCTTCATTTTCAAGTCATCTTCATCGTCAAGTCATCTTCATTGTTAAGTCATATTCATAAAGTATGGATCATTACTTGATCTGGAGCATCACTGGATCATCGTCATCTTTACTGCTTCTGATATCTCAATCAAATGGTGCTATCTCTTCATTCTTCTCGTCACAGGAAGTTCTAGAGAGCCAACCCTTTTTCATGCTGGTTGTAGGCCTAGCCTTCATGTAGGTCTTTATAGTATTCAAAAATTATATCTAACAATGGAACGAACCATGTTATAAAGGCCCACCCAACACTTACATATGACCATGGGAGGAACACATCCAAGAACCATGTCAGAAAGGCACTCCCAACACTCACATCTGACCATGAGAGGAACACATCCAAGAACCATGTCAAAAAGTCCCAACACTCACATCCGACCTCATCTTGTCAAAAAGGCTCTACATGTACATTTGACCATGTGTAAACACATCACGCCATAATGGCTTTGCACTTACATCTGACCATGTGTAAACACATCGTGCCAGAATGGCTCTACACTTACATATGACCATGTGTAAACACATTGTGCCAGAATGGCTCTACACTTACATCTGACCATGTGTAAACACATCGCGCCAGAATGGCTCTACACTTACATTTGACCAGGTGTAAACACATCATTCCGGAATGGATCTGCACTTACATCCTACAATGTGAGAACTCACCCCATCAGAATGATTCTTAGTCCCAGACTGAGTATTCCTGGTATCTGAACAGGTACCTCCATTGTCCTAGAGAATGGCATTCAACTCTTATATCTGATCATGTGGGAACACATCTCACAGTCACCTCAGAATGGCTCAGTACTCACATCTACCATGGAAGGAACCAATCCTCTCACCATGACAGAATGGCTCAGCCCTTACATCTGACCATGGAAGGAACCAATCCTCTCACCATGTTAGAATGGCTCATGGACTCATCACTTCCCCTTGGAAGGAACCTCAATTTGGAGAACATCAAGCTTCTACCTGAAGTAATCAAACTTCACTCTGGCCATTTGTAGCATAGAATCACATCAGGGCTGATTACGTCCAAGGATAACCTACAAGCTTTGCTAGGACCGATTACATCTGAGAACAACCTACAGGACCAATTACGTCTAAGCAACCTACGAGCTTCACCAGGGTTTATGCTCAGACAACCTGTCTCACTGACTATGCTAGAACTCCTTCTTTCAAGATATCTTGATCTCGATCACTGCTCCTCTCTGCATCATACAAAAAATGCAAGTCAGATCAACCAAATCAAATAATAGTTTTCAAAAGAAACATACTACCTCCCAAATAGCAAGTGGAAACATATTTTTCCTCGACTGTACTCAGTGCCAGGTAGGACTGCTTCTTTCTACACCAAGAAATTCTCTTCCTATCAATGGCATTTCCCAATCCGAATCCACATAACCCTCTAGGTTAATCTTCTGATTTGTATCATACTTGAGCCCATAATCAACTATATCCTTCAGGCACCTCATGACATGCTTTGCAATAATCAGGCGAACATGTCTCAATGTGTTCACAACAAAGCAAGTATCTGGTCTCATATCCGTCAGGTACATCAATGAATCCATCATCTGATGATACATCGTAGCATCAACCATCTCTAATGAAGCATCACTCAATAGCTTCAGGTTCGATGCCATAGGTGTGGTCATGGCCTTGCAGTCCATCATAAGACCTTCTTTAGGATCTCTACTGCATACTTCCCTTGTCCTGGGGAGATTCTGCCACACCTCCATGCCTACAAAGTAGTGCACAATATCCAAGTCCTTCATCTCGAACTCGGCAGCAAGTCTCCTTCTTGCAACTTTAATGAGTTCCTCTTTTCCTGTCAGGAACAATTCATCGACATATAATAGGAGCATCACTGGTCTTCCACCTTAAACCTTGAAGAAAAGGTTGGAATCCACTTTACTCTCAACAAAGCCTAGAATCATCAGTAAGATTTCCATCTTGTTGTACCATTTCAAACCTCAGGATCTTCTGTAGTTACTCCCTCTAAAGCGGAGCATCATTCTTCCTCTGTCTTTCATACTCTATACACTGAAAATTTTTGTAACGGAGTGACAAGTATATTCCTCTGCTACTAATATTCCATGTATCCATATAGGATCACTGGATACCAAGATCCTCTATCTTGAACTTTTTTCAAAAGTTCTTCTCACACCCATCTATGAGCTTGTCATCCTCTATATATTTTCTTCTTCAAACTTGTAGCAAAGGTTTATATCTTCATCAAGATCCTCATGTATGTGTTATCCCATAGGTGTCTTCTGAGCTCGTACAAGGCCTTCTTTCATTTTCACACATGCTTATGCCTGTCACATGTCTCAACTCCCACTGGTTGCAAATGTATCTTCATAGTCTATGCCTTATTTAGGTGAGAAGCCTCGTGCTACGAATCTCGCCTTGTATCCCACGATGTTTCCATCTATTGTATGATGGAACTACGAACTTCCCTTCATGTATCGATACTGCATCCTAGACATAATTGTTCTTGAATTGGTCTTCCCTTTCTTCTTGGTTAGTTCTTCATGGTTGGAAGGTTTTGCATCAATGATGTCACTGCATTCATCATATTATTCTTCATCTTGAACTGTCATCACTTGTTCTTTAGAACAAGTCTCATCCTTCTTTTCTTGTAGGTGATTTTACACGATCTTTCCTACAAGTTAGATGCATTAGTTGTATGGTTAGAAAAATTTCATAAGGTATATTCATAATGAAAAATTCTTTTGCATAAAGATATATGATTATGCAACTATTTTAGCTAATACAACATTCATCCATATCTCACGGAAACTTTCTAGATGCCTTCCATCTCTACCAAGACAACATTGAGATTGTGCACTAATCCAATATGTCAGCAAATAGGTTTCATTCTAGATAAGTAGAAATGGAGATTTGTATAGCACCATGAGCTACATACCCATCACATTCATATTACATAAACTGAGTATAGACAAATGTATAACAAAACAATATCATGAAATGACAATTGAATACTTATCTTTATTTGTTTCGTGGGTAGACTCCTTCTTGAGCCTTCAGCTTCATCATCTTCTTCATTCGTAATAGCATCGTTTCTTATCCAAATGCTAAGATGGACAAGAGGATATTCAAGAATTGAGTTCTTCATATTCCTCATCGCTTGAGGTATCTTCTTTGGATGGTGAGAGCTTGATCTTCAGTTGCTCCCATCTTCTCTTCTCTTATTATGAGTCGAGCTTCTTCTTCTTCCTAGAGTTTGCTGAGAGTAATCACTTCCTTCTGGAACATGTTCCTTGAATGAATGAATCCCATGATCTTGGGAGGCCATTAAAGGTAGTTATCACAACTTTTTTATTCTCCACTTATTCTTCTACTGCTACAAGTTGTTCTTTGATTTAAGTATGACTGTATGGTCTCTGCATTTTGGATCTTCACATTCTTCAACTATTTTCTCAAAGTCATATTCTAATTTATGCTCTTCCCTTCAAATAGCTTGGTCAAGGAATCAAACATCTCTTTTGGTGTATTTAGGGAAGACACTTTGTGGTATAAGGTGATCTGTGATTGAATCAATAATGATCTTCTTGGCCTTAACCAAGTTCTTCTGGTTTAACGCTTTTAGCCTTATCTCCCTCTAGAGCTGGAACCTCTCTACTTATGTAGGTGTCCAATTCATTTTCTTCAGATAGATCATATACTTCCATGCTTGGAATTTGTCAACTTCACCAAGCTTATCATCAAGCTGATGTGATAGATCACTTTGAAATGAGAACTTCAAATGAAAATAGCAAAAGATTAGATCTTACTGATTTGAGGTGTCTGTCCTGTATCCGGAGCTAGCTGATCTAGGGTTTGTCAGAGAAACCATAATTTTAAAACCTTGGAATATTTTAGATATGATTGGATAGAAACATATACCTCTTCAAGGTGAACTGTCCAATGTACTCCTTTTCTAAAAACAATGGAAGGAAGCTCTCGGAACAGGAAGCCCTAGTTTTCCAATTTCTTCTGTAGAAATTCCTGATACTGTTTCTATGGTATCTCTGTAATTAGTAATCTTATATGTTTGAAAATTTACAATGAGATATACTCGCCTGTCCCAGTTCCAACACCATAGGTTTCATCAGAATTGGTTTCACCAATTGGGACTTATGATCGTTTTCCCAAGGTGACCTGTTTCAGGACTGTTCAGAATAGCGAAGTTGTACGGAATTCCACGTGTCACTTTTTCATCTTCGGGGTATGAAAATTATACCATAGAAAAAAAAGTTTGTGTAATTTATGGAACATCTTGATAAATTTTATTTTTACCTTCGTAGCCTGAGATATAGAAATTATTCCTAGGTGTCCTGTTTAGGGATGAATCCTGGAAGAGGCTGGAACCCTAACTTGGAGGAATCATATCTCCTATAATATAGAGAATCTAAGGCTGAAACATGGATACAATGTACATCAGGATTTCATATTAGACCTATGAAAGTTTCATCCGTTGAGACTTCTGCAATCCCAAGATATAGCAAATTTACCAAAACTTATCAGTTTTAGTATTTAGTGTTTTTCTAGCTCAGGGTCAAACTAGGGTTTGAATTTCCCGGAGTTACACCCAACCAAAAATATCAACCCAGGTCTCTAAACTTTGATTTTTATGAGGAGAGAAATCCTATTTTGGGTTCATTCAAAAATTCTTCTTCTGTAAAAATCCCTAATTTCCCACACCAAAAACTGAAAATGCCCGAAATCGAATTCTGCTTCGACAGAAAGATGCACCCTTCAATGGAGAGTCAGCCTAGCATACTTTTGCTGATGGATTGTGGAGAGAGACCCAAAAAGTAAGAAGCCCTAGCTTCTCAGGTTAGCTCTGATACCATGTTATATTTTTATTCAAGCTAGCATTATCTTAGGATCTTTAACTGAGAGAATAACATGCACAACAATAAACACAAGAGACAAGAGACACAAAGAATTTTCCTCGAGGAAAACATAAAGGAGAAAAATCTGCAACTTCCTCAGAGATAGAATGAGCACCAAAAGTAAAACCTGAAAAGATAAAGATGATCTCCCAATAGTAGTAGTCTCTCTCTTTGATCCCAGCTTCTTCTCTCTCACTCATGTGCCCCAGTGAGTGAGTGTGTGTGTGTGATAAATAGAGAGGCTCACTCTCTATTTATATTATTTCATTCACTTAATGTCCACTTCAACATGTCAGCCCACTTAACAATTACTTACTAGTGCCAACATCTCTAGGAGAGTCTAATAACCCTAGTTCCCCACAACTGTGGGGACTTTGCCCTCCGATCAACAAGGAGGGTTAACCTTAACACAATTGTGGGGACTATTGCCCCAACTTACAATGGAGGGTTAACCTCAATGACTTTACATGACTTGTTTACATCATTAAATTTCCCGATCGGAACATCGGGGCATGACATGATTCAATTACATTACAGAAACATCCCGGTATAAACATCGGGGTACAATACATAAGATATACAAGTGAATACATTCCGAAGTTACAAATACATCAACAAATAGGGATGTATCCTTTCAAAGAATTATATGGTTATGATGCAATTACCTTTGTTGAGATGATATTTGGTGATAGTAGAGCTCCAAAATCTAAATATTGGGTGGAAGAGAGCCAAGAAATTTTAAATATTTTGAAAGACAATTTGCAGGTTGCCCAAAATCAGCAAAATCAATATGCATATAGACATAGAGAAGAAAGGACCTTTCAAGATAATGATTTAGTATATTTGAGGTTGCATCCATATAAACAAACATCTCTAAAAAATAATGGAGCAAAAAATCTAAAACCAAGATACTATGGCCCATGCAACATAGTTCGGAAGATTGGGGAGGTAGCATATGAATTCAAACTTCCGGAAGGGAGTAAAATCCATAATGTATTTCATGTTTCTTGTCTCAAGAAAGCTCTTGGTCAGAAAATTGTCACTTCAGAAATACTTCCTCCTTTGGATGATGAACACCGACTCACACTTGTTCTGGAAAAGACTGCGACGACAAGGGAAAGGAGATTGAGAAGCAGAACTATCAAAGAATACTTAGTACAATGGAAGGATGTACAGAGTGAAGATGCCACATGGGAAGAGGAGAATGTTTTGCAGCATCCAAATCTGAAATTCCTTGAGGACAAGCGATCTTGGGTGGGGAGGACTGTAATGTCCCCATTCAAATAATTGCATAGTAGGACAATTCCATCAATCCTACTAGTTTGGTAGGTTGGATGGATACATTTGGAATTTTAATAAGGGATCTAATAAATTATGTTTAGACATTAGAATGGAATAAATATTTAATAATGGAGCTAATTAAATAAATACGAGATAAAATTGAAGTGGAAATGGAGCATGGAGACACATGGAGATTATGGGGCCCTGTTGTAATCTCAAAGATCACATAGGGTTACCAATAATACACATTAATACAGACATACATAACAGAGACAAAATACAAAAAAAAGTAAGTAGAATAACAAATTATACTATAGTGAAAGGGTCCATACAATACATAGAACTGAACCGAGTTCTCATCTGGCTCAACAGCCTAATAAATATGATTTACAAACAGTTACAAATAACTACCTGTCGGTTCACTCAACCGACACGACCTTAGGTGGTCGACCTTATCTCTCATTAGTCGGTTGACCAACTTAGTCGGCCAATCGACTAAGTCGGCTATCGTTCAAGTCGGCATACCGAATTTCTCCTCCAACATCTCCCCCATGAACAAAACATTTATTCATCCCAAAGAAACATGGATGTACCAAAATTTCTTTGTCTGTCTAAGTAGTTATTCTTGTGCTTGATCTTCATGGGCTGTGAAGTTTGATGGTTGGTAATTTTTGTATGCAAACTTTGACAATTGCTTCAGCTGTCACTGCTAGATGATGTTGAAAATCCATCCAACTCTACAATATTTTCTGTATGTCGATGGTTAGTGTAGTCAGACTTGATAGGATCGACATTTTCTCTTGAATGGAATTTTTAGCTATTCTTTCCATGTTGGCACCCATAAACTGGTCCTTTTCCTCTGCTGTCTCCAGCAGATGTTTCATTTGCAGGTAGATGATGTCTACTTTTTCTAAGTTTGGAATGGATTGTTGCACCCACTGATTGTTTACACCATGCTCTCAAACAACTGATAAGCTCTTTCTAGTGGTTTGTCGGTGTCAACCTCTGCTGGTCCTGGTATCACCATTTGTACAAGGCTTCTGCATTTGTTGAGAAACTTGACTTGTTCTTTTTCATTGTCATCGAGCTCCTTACGTCTCTGTTGGCTCCTTGTCTTTGCTTCAATTTCCAGTGTTTCGAGGAGTTGTCCTAGCTCTGCATCTTTCAACTTGGTTGCATCGACCGTAGTGGTTGACCCAAGTTGACTGATGTGGACCATTGTTGTCTTTCCATGATGGTCCTTCTTCTTTTTCTCCTTCTTCTTCTTATGCTTCTATGTTTCTGCTTGTTTTGACACCTGTGTACCTGCAAGAGTCAGGTCTGGATTGTCTGTTTGATGGGCAGCAACGATTGATGGTATTTCTGTTTGAGTCAATTGGATGATTGATGCATCTAGTTATGCCTTTGGTTGGTTGGATATAGGGGGTCCAGAAGTGGATGTGGTTGGTGCAGCTGGTTGAATTAGAGGTTTTGAGTCAGGGGGTGGTGGTGATGGTGTTGGTGAATGGTTGGGTGTGATTGGATTGGTGGAAGTGTGGTTAAGCGATGGATTGTGGATCTAAGGGGGTGAGTCCATGTCAGTGAACAGTTGGTCGATTTCTTGACTTATGTCCTCCATATTTTCTCCTTTGTCATCGTTAGTTAGTTCAGAAGCTGGTAGGTGGGGTTTGGGTTTAGTCGGAATGATAGATGTGGTCTGACTTGCGAGAACTTCAGCTTCTTTGTCGGGGTTCCTTTGGAATGTCGAGCTTATTATTTCCATAGTCATCGGCCTCTGTAGTACTTGTCCAGGTTAGGAAACAGGTAGTCAGAATCCGTTGACATCGAACAAAGGTGCTATGGTAGAGAGATTCTACACCGTGGTGAATATCTCAGGCAATTTTTCAATGTATGCCTGGAGGTCTCTGTCACGGTTGAACTTTTCCTTCACAGCCTCCGACATATAATTCTTGCATAAGTCGATTGGGCTTACTAAAATTTGTTCTGGTATTAGTTCTTCTATTATTTTTGTCAGAGACGGAGGCGGGGGTGTAGATACAAGATCCACAACATTTTCGGCGGTTGAAGTGTGTGTGCTCTTCTCCTTCTTTGGTCAACCTGGTTGTGTGCCTGCCTTGACAAATTTCTGAAATTGGGTTTCCACTGGCACTTTGTTTACTGCGGCATCTTCTATTATGTCAAGGGTTGTAGCTGCCAGTTCCTCCTCATCTTCTAAATATTCTGCGATGATAAGCTTGCGCTTACCTTTCCCTTGTTGTTGTTGCTGTGTTTTCTTCCTTTTTCTTGAGGTTGCTATCTCCTTCGACAATTTGGTTATATCTTCTTTGGTGGTAGCATACTCTGGATTTTTGGTTTCTATATCTTCCCTTGGCTCTTTAGTTTGGATGATATTTTCTTCAGCTAGATTGGTTACTTGCTGTTCTAAGTGTGTCTCTTCTCTTTGTACCGTCAGAGGTTTGATTATGATTTGCAGTCGACCAGGGCCTTCGACCGATGTCTCCTCCGACACAAAGGTACCGATGTATAGGTTAAGCTCATAATCCTCCTCCTTCTCCTGGTTTGTCAATGGTTCCTCTATCGAGAAGTCTGTTTCCTTTGCCTTTGCTGGTATTGGTACTTTTGTTCCCTCCCGTCGAGATAGCTCCCGAAAGATGTCTTCAACTTCCGAATAGTAGTCGATGGTTTTTGCATTTATTTTGGCACCCTGCATGTACCACACTACACTATGGTCGAGTTATAGCTAAATGTGGGCCTTTTTAGGTAGACTTCTTCAGATGTTCTAAAGCACCCTCCATCTGGTTGTGCAGACTTTTAGTTGCTGGAGCCAGTTTTCCAACAACACTTTCCCATTTGTAAGTTCCTTCATTGTTCCACTCTAGGTGAATGGTTTGAACCTCCACATATGAAATCTTATCGGCTCTTGAAATTTCTTGTCCCCGATAGGGCACAAAGAGTACATTACTATCCATAAGATAAGGGACAGAAACCTGATAATTCCTCCCGTCTCTTGGCATTTTTCACAGATGTTTTTGATCATGTTGGTGACATACTCAGCCCATTTGTATACCTTTCCATTGGTTTCAATGGTGTCTACTGCCTCCAACATATCCAGTTTGAGGTCGCTTCCATGACCCTCCATTTTGAGTGTCGTGGCTATGATCTTGGCCACAATCTGTGGTGTTCGAGTTGTTATGTGGCTAATCATCAACCCTTTTGAGTTTGTGCCTAATGCTGACCCAGTTAGTTCTTCGACCAGTCCTTCTTTTATACCGACTGGTACTGGGTCTCCTTTATTTGATAGACCTGTCAGTTTGTAAATAACTTCCTCAGAGATGTCGACTGGTTGATCAAAATAAAATTGACTGTTGTGGTACCGGCTTATGATAAAATTTACCGCTGTTTCTTTTGTGCCACCAAAACTGGCCATGAGTAGCGCGTTGACATAATTTACAATGGAACTGTGTTGTATTTTCTCTACAACTGGGGTAGATTTCTTGTCAAAGTATGCCCATTCTTTTATCTCAGCCCATGGTTTTTCCCATGAACCCTCCTGCACCTTAGCATTCTTGATGTTCTTTAGTCTTCTTACTAATGGTGTCTCTGCAGTCTATAGTTCCTTGGTTTTGGCTGAGGCTCTGGCCTATTTTGGTACCATCTTGTCAGTCTGAGGGTCTATTTTACTATGGTGCTCTTGGTTTCCAGTCATCTGGTTGCTCTGATGCTCTCTTTGTTTGAATTGCAGTGAATGATCCTTTGGTGGTTCATTATTTATAGTGGATGCATTGGATGTTTTTGTCGATGAGTGTATTAATGGCGGATGTGATGGTCCAGTGAGAACACTTGAGTGTGCGTTAATGGTGCTTGGGTTTTGGCGCTCAAAGTCATGAATGCGTGATGGGACTGTCGAGGTTGTCGGTCAATGTCAGTTATGAAAATGGTCGATGGTGTTATATCGATGGGTATGATGTCGGTGGTCGAAGTGGTGATTCCCTGTCATTATTTTGTGCATGCATCAGTACTATTTTGCTTTTTGGATTTTTTTAATATATTTTTATAGCTTTTGTTTAACCGTTATGGTCGTTATATGTTTATTTTTTATTTTCTTTAGATGGATTTGTTTTAGTTTCTGTAGCGTTTTAGTCGGGCCCCATTAATGATTTTTCGAAATACTATGCCTTGTAACATCCTTAGTCGAACTGATCCGTTGGTATGTAACTCTTCGACAATATAGGGTCCCATCCATTCTGTATGTAGCTTTCTAGGTTTTTCTTTCACCTGACTATTGTATAATAAGGCAAGGTCTCCTACCGACATATTTTTGTTTTTGATGTTTCTATCGTGCCATGCCTTTTGTTGTTGTTTTTGTATTTCTTGATGTTGGATTGCGATTAGTCGGTGTTCTTCAAGTTTACTTAGTTGCAATAATCGGTCCTTTCTTATTTTGTTCGACATTGACATGTAAAATTTCTGCGATAATAGGTGTCTGTTGTTGAAAGTGTAGAGGAACTACTGCTTCCTGTCCATAAACTAGTTGGAATGGTGTTTGGTCGGTTGAACGCTTGTATGCCGTTCTGTATGCCCATAGTATTGCAGGTATCTTTTCATCCCAGTGTCTTTATCGGCATTACATATTTTTGTTAATCCTTTTGTTAATGTTTTGTTAAATTCTTCAATTGCTCCATTTGACTGAGGATAGTATGTTGTACTCTGACGGTGGTCGATATGGAACTGGTCTGTTAGTGTTTTAATAGTTTTATTTATGAAGTGTGTTCCCTAGTCACTGATTAGGGTTAATGGACATCCAAATATGGTAATGATATTCTCATATATAAACTTAGCAGCTATCTCGCTGGAACATGTGTCGACTGGTTCTACCTCTGCCCATTTGGTTACATATTTGACTGCAGTTATTATGTACCCTGCACCTGTTCTTTTTGCTGGTATAGGAAATGGTCCTATGAAGTCTATAGCCCAAATTTCGAATGTCAAACTTGGGTTTACTAATATCAGGGGAATTTCTATACTAGGAAAGGGTTGACCCAGCCGTTGACATCTATCACATTGGCTTACAAAATTTTTGCAATCTTTGTGGAGTGCCAGCCACCACAACCCTAATTGTTGAATTTTCTTTGCAGTTGTGTCTGCTTGGAAGTGTCCTCCAGCAGGTCCGTAATGTGCTTCATGCATGATATTATTTCTTTCGTGTTCCAGTATGCACCTTCTGAGAATGTCATCTAACCCCATTTTATATAGGAATCCATTTATGAGACTATATGGTGTAGCTTTCATGGCTAAGATTTGTTTCTTCTTCATACTCATGCCTTCTGGTGCTTGTCCATCTTCTAAAAATTGCGCTATTTCCTCTAACTCTGTCGAAACTACTTCTATTCGAAATAAATGTGCATCCGGTAAGTCGTCTTCGACTCCTGTTGGTTCCTCCCCTGTGTTGATTCGGGATAAGTGGTTAGGACCGACATTTAGCTTACCCAATCTGGCAACGACTTCGAATTCAAATTCTTGAAATAGAAGTAGCCATCGACAAATTCTTTCATGGTGTAGAGGCTTGTTTATGAGGTATTTTAGTGCTTGATGGTTAGTGTAAAAGATGAATGGATTAGCTAGTAGATAGTGTCGATATTTTTGTAGTGCAACGATCATTCCTAATGCTTCTCTTTCGGTTGTCGAATAGTTTCTTTCAACTTTGTTTAGTTTCCTGCTACTGTAAACTATAGGATAATCCATTCCATCATCTCCTAGCTGAGTTAGGATTGCTCCAATTGCTAGGCCTGATGCATTGATGTGAACATGGAATTTGATCGACCAGTTTGGAAACCTTAGGATAGGTCCTTCAACTAGCTTTCTTTTTAGTTTTTCAAATGATATGTCACACTCCTTTGTCCAATTAAATTCCTGATCATCTCTTAGCAATTATTCCAATGGGTATGTCATGTCTGAATAATGTCTTATGAATTTTCTATAGTATCCTGTATGACCAAGTAGTACCCTGACTTGTTTCGGATTCATCCGGGGTTTTAAGTCGAGGATGATTTTTATTTTTGTGAATTCAACTTTAATACCTTCTTTATAGATGATATGCCTTAATAGTATTCCTATAGGAGTTAAAAATATGCACTTCTTGATGTTTAGTGATAGTTGGATCTGTCAACATCATTCCAACATAAGTCTTAGCCATTTACAATGGTCCTTTAGTGTAGAGTATATTGTCCAATAGTTGAAATATACTGGCATTGTTTTGTAAATGTACTCCTGAAATGTTTTAACCACAATCCTTGAAAAGACTGCAGGTGCATTTTAAAGTCAAAAAGGCATAACCCTGTAAGCAAATGAGCCAAATTCACATACAAATGTTGTCTTTTTTCTGATCTTCTTTTGCTATTGGTACTTGATTATAACTTGAGAATCCATCTGTAAACGAAAAGCATTCATGTCCTGCTACCTCATTTAAGATTTCATCTACATAAGGAGTTGGAAATGGGTCTGTTAATGTAACTTTATTGAGTTCTCTGAAGTCAAAACATATCCTTAGCTTGGTTGGATCATGTTTCTTTGGTTGAACCACCATTGGACTTGCCCATTCTGATTGGTCAATAGGGTAGATGATTCCTGCTACAAGCATGTTATCAATCTCTTTCTTGACTATCTCTTTGTATTTGTGAGCTAGTTTTCTTGACAGGTCGAACATTAGGTTTTATGTCGATCTTCATTTTTCCCATTTCATGTACTAGACCTTTAAGATCCTTATAGTCTCTAACAAATACATCCTGAAATTCTTTTAGTAGGTTTGTGATATCTGTTGTTTGTGCTTTAGACCAGTAGTCTCCAATTTTTTCTATTTTTGGTTGATCATCATTTGATATGTTGACTTCTCTAGTTTTAATTTTAGCATCTATCCATTTCTGTGCTTTAGCTTCATTGATTAGTCGACTTCCTTCCTTAAACTATGAGAATGTGGCGAGGAAGTCTGCTGTAGTCATTTGGTCGCTATCCTCCTTGTCGGTTGTTTCAACTTTGAGTGTTGTGCGAATAGGTTTGGTCGTTTCGACATGATTTGATTTCCATTAAAAATTTTCCCTTTTGACTTTTAATTTTCCAATTGTAGTCTCGTTGACTATGTTATTGTCCCGGTTTGTATATTGTTACAGTTTATTGTCGGTCGGTTGTCCCTTAGGGTTTTATTTTCTGTCGGTTGTACAAATGCTTTGATCTGTTTTGCAGTTTCGACCAAATTCTCACTTTGGGGTTCAAAGTTGAAATCTTTGATAAAATTTTCTTTAAGTTCATGCCATAGAAATGTTTCACCCCGAGCTTCTTCCATCTTGTACCATTTGTTCGGTAAGTCGGCGAGTGTTGATGGAAATAAGTGTGGCCATGTACGTTCTTCCTTATATCCCAATGTTCTCCATTCTTTTTCACATATCTTTATATGGTTTTATGGATCATGTCCTTGGGTAAATATAGGTATCTGAGCCTGGTTGGTTAACTTATTTCCTCCAAAACTTTCTACAAAATAAGTCAAAGCTGTTGTCCATGTATGTAGTCTTGACTGATGGGTATCCCACCATCTAGCAGCTTGTCCTGTAAAAGTTTCTACTAAACTTTGTAGTGGGCCATGTTCACCGATGTTCCTAGATACTTTATCTACATGCATAGCTGGTGATTCTCTTTCTTTATACCTTGGGATTTTTGTGGTATATATATTTGTTGGTTGTAATGTAGGATATTCCCTAATTTTCTTTTCAAATATTTTTGGGATGCTGGACACCACAAAGCATTGTTTGACTGGTTTCTTCTGTACTTTTTGAATAGTCTAGCATCCTTTTGCTTTTGTTTCATAGTTTTCAACCTTCCAATCATATAGTTCTACATCTGAATTGTATCCTACTGAGTCTTGGTTTCCTAAGTAAAATTCACCATATGTATTAGGTTTTGTGTAATCTTCATTATTCTGTATCTGATATAGTTGTCGGATGTCAACTTCTTCATCAATTGGTTCTGTCCAAGGTTCTCCTTGGGATGGATGAATAGGTACAATGAATTTTTGTACATTCCCATTTAATTTGATTCTTTCTTTGTCCAAGGATATCGAGGCTTTCATTTTTCTCCCCCAAGGTCGACCTACTAACGCTGGGAAGGAACTGGATCCTTCCTTAGGGTCAATAATTTTGAAGTCGAATTTAGTCGATATACCTTTTATCGTTGTGTTAAATTTTTTCCAGACTCCAATAGGTTCAATTAGGCCTTGGTTTTCCAGTTTCAGGTATATGCTTGATTGATATAATTGAGGTTTGCCTAACTGTTCCCATGTGTCTCGAGTGATAATATTTACCTGTGATCCGAAATCGATTACAACTTGTCGGACATGGTATCCTTCAATTTCCAAGTCGACAAGTGGGTCGGCATCACTTTTATCTTTTTGGTTTAAGCTGCAGATATTCTTTGTTTGTTTTTCGGTGTTTTTGTTGTGTTTTATTTTATACAGTAAGTCAATGAATTGTGATATTGTTTTATCTTTTATGCCAACTGTATTAGCTCTTTTACTATGTCTTGTTGATTATCATCTTCTTCTTCCCGTCGAGCAAATTTTCTAAATATATTTGTTGCATATTTATATATTTGTTTTTCTTTAACTGGGTTAGGATAAACATTTTTTTCTTTTATCTTGCTTATTTGGGGGTTATCATTCCCATTTTTCATCCCTTGTTGGGTTATGATATGTAAATTATTTGTATTGATAATATCATGTTTTTTCACACACGACAAGACATTAACATTCTTCTTTTTATTTATCTTTTTGAGCATAATAGGGCAATCCTCTAATGAGTGATCCCCTACACCACAATTAGTACATAATTTTAGGTCAGTCCTATCCTTCTATGGACAGTCTGCATGTCGGTGTCCTTCCTTGTAACATGTGAAACATTGGATGTGACAACGTGGTGGGTTGTCTTGATTCCCAGAGAATCGACCTCGACTTCCATTTCCTCCACGTCAGTTGTCAAACCGACGTTCATACCGATGACCTTCATACCTTTGATTATTTTGGTCAGTTTACTCATTGTTTTGTGCAACTGCGTCAATCTAATATACTGCATGATAATTTTGTCGATTCTTTAGATTCAGATGTCAATCTGAGGTTTTGTGATTTTTAGTTTCACAGATTGCACACCATGATGCTTTGCCATTCTTCATGTTGAATGGGAAATATTTTGTGGTATGCTCTCCATGCTCTTGGTAGATGTCGCAGAAACATTTTGTTTCCACAAATATAACATCTTGTCGACTAATATCTTGTCGGTAGTTGTCCTTTGAATGTCCGGTCGTTGAGCACTTCGTGCACCAAATATCTTGACTCTTAAGGTTTATCTCTTTTAGAGATTTCTACATGATCTCAAGCTGTTCCTCTAGTTTATGATCCGTGGAGTATGTTGGAATTTCTTCATCCATTTCTACTTGTAGAGGTTTTGTGAGCGCATCTTCATAAGTTTTGAATGTCTCCAGACTGATGTGTCGATGAATATTTTGTGACAGACTTGCAAGAAACCATTGGAGTAATATTTTCTCATCAATGACATAATCCAACTGGCTGAGAAGGTATTTCCAGCGTTTGTCGTAGTCATGAACAGTTTCTCCTAGCTTTTGTGATGTTGTCTTTAATTTCTTTGCTGCCAGATGTTTTGCATTTGGAGTTTTAAAGAACGATAGAAATTGTGCTTTGACTTCGGCTTTTGTTGCTCGTCGGGTTCTCTTAGAAAAGGTCATATACCAAGTTAATTCCCTTTCCCTTAAGGAAATGGTGAACTGCGCCATCTGTCTATCTTCATCAGTAACTTGGTTGGCCTCCCAAGTCGACTCATAGACGAACCAATGTCATCTGGGGTCCTCATCACCCTCATATAGAGGGATGTGCGCTGTCCCGTGACCCATGTCGGAGTCACTATCACTGTCTTCCTTAGGAGGTGGTAGTGGTGGGGATAGTGGGTTATTTTGTTTATTATTCTATGCGTAACTATTGTCGACAGAACTATCATTTTCTTCAGTCATCTTGGTTTCCATTTCTTCTCCGACAAGCAGTCGGTTGGGGTCGACTTCTCCCGTCAATGTCCAATTACAATTATTTGTCTGCAGCTCCAAATTTTCTGTATCTTCCAAAGCTGTATTTGGCAGGGGGGTGCTCCTTTGGGTGTCGGGTAAAGTAAGTGGATACTCCGATTGGAGGGTAACACTTGAAGCGTGACCCAATTTCCTTCTTCTGGTCAACAGATAATTAGATGGTTATCATTGTTTCTCTCATCGTCTAGTCAGCTCCAAATACCAAAGTCACCGGCTCCTAGTCTGAGGTCCTCTTTGACAATTATTTGTATCTTGGTACTCGGATCCGTCAGAGATAGAGGTATTACCTCCTGAGGGACTTCTAATTGGAGAGATTCTTGCTGCTCTATCCAAAAATATTTTTCCATAGGGGACGCTTCTTCTTCCAGGCCTTCCTCATGTCGGTTATGACCCGACTCTGGCGGACTTCTCTCTTGGTCTGTCACCCTAGTGCTCATTCCTCTTTGCAGCGCTATGGCTCTTTCTCTTCTCCCTTCCCTTCTTTGTAGCCTCTTCTTCCTCTCTATTTTCTGAAAGTACACCATACCTTTATGTGATACTATCCTTTCAATTTCCCTTTTAGGTCAACTTCTCATTACTGGTGAATGGTTTCTCTTTAGTCAACTAGAATCCTCTCCACTTTACGTCGACATATGACTAGCTACCCCCCCCATTTCCTACTCGACGCTTTAGAAATCCCATATAGTTCTGTTTACTTGCTTCATAAGTATTCCCACTCCCTTTCGGCAATGAATTTCTCCCACTTCTTTTGTTTCTCCGCCTAGTTAGTATTTTGTGGCAGTTCATGTAGTAATGGACGAGGTTCAACAATATGACCTACTCCTTTCTCGATCAAAAATTTGAACAGCAAGGTTGGTAAGGAACACAAGAATTGTTCGATGAGGTGTGTGTAGAATTTCTTCTGGATAGTTTCCACCGTATTTCTTTCCTCTACGGCTTTCTCCTCACAGAATTTGTCGGCGATCTTTTTGAACCACTCCGACAAGTTTTTTCTTCCCTCTTGAATCAGTTTGTTTAGCAGCTGTTGGTCTTTAATCGCTTACATATTTTTCATCCAGGAGTTTCTTCAAAAGATGGGGCACTGATTCTACAAACTTCTCATGAGTCTTGGTAAAGAACATTTCTTTTTCTTGAGCAGTCATTAATCTGTTTCTTCATGTGTAATTTTGCAAGTAGTTTGCTATTTTATGCTCCCACCAGTCCTTAATCTCTTGTTCCGATATCATCTACTTGTATACATCTCATACATGTACTACCAACAATGAAACCAATGTTGTAATCTCACAGATCACATATGGTTACCAATAATACACATTAATACATACATACATAATAGAGACAAGAGACAAGAACAAGTAAGTAGAATAACAGATTATATTATAGTGAAAGAGTCCATACAATACAGAGAACTGAACCGAGTTGTCATCTGGCTCAACAGCCTAATATATATGATTTACAACCAGTTACAAATAACCACCTGTCAATTCACTCAACCGACACGACCTAATCTCTCGTTATTTGGCTATCATTCAAGTTGGCATACCGACTTGCTCCTCCAACATGCCCACACAAGCTAGAATTTCTGTGCCACATGGCATCCTCCTCTTGCAATTTAGAATCCATGGGAAGCCTAATGTTCTTGGATGCATTAGAAGGATAATACACTTTGCCATATTCATCATAGGTTGAATTTGGAAGGAAATGTAACTTACATGGGAGAGGAGGAGTCAAATAGGAGCTTCTTGGACACTTGGCATAGATTCCCTAACACCTATGACATATATAACACCAATGATGAAGATGATATGAAATTTATGACATAATGTAGTCATGAAGGTTGAAATATGACCATTATGACATGTCAGGACTAAATATAGCATCTAATAGGGAGATCATGTGAGTTGGGGAAGCTCAATGGGTCCCTACTTGAATTTGGGGACGATGGAAGGCTAGGGAAGGGAGGAGACATGGAAAATATTGAGCACACACCATAATTCGAATTGGATTGAGTTTGTGGATGTATTGGTAACCTTATAAGGCTAATGACTTTTATAAAATACAGGGATCAACCAAGAGAAGATATTTTTATCATTTGATAAATTTTCATTTGTGAAGAGAGAGATCTAGTGGATGACTAGTTTCTTTTCTTAGCCAATTTTGAGGGTGAAATATTCCCATCCAAGTTGGTGTATTGAGAGGCCATTCAGGTATTTCATGGATCTTTAATGGAGTTTTTATTTGCAGGTGTAAGCTATAGGCATCTCGTGGTTTCTTCTTGTGCAACACATTCTCTCAACTATTTCCAGGCTTGATTGCATATTCTTTCTCATGGAGGGATTGCGCTTTGGGTGAGATATTGTGTTAGATTTTTATCATTTAATCAATATGATATAGGACATTATATGAGATAATAACATGAAATAATAATCACAAGGACTTCCTCTATGGAGCCAACCCTTTTTCATGCTAGATGTAGGCCTTTCCTCTGTAAGGACTTTCTCTACAGAGCCAACCCTTTTTCATGTTGGATGTAGGCCTTGCCTGTGCAAGGGATTTCTCTTCATATCACCTCGAAGCACAATCCAGATACACATAACACAACATTAACCTTCACAGGCATGGTATGTCACTCCTACTACCATCCAGGAAATGCTTCAACACTTCATACACCGACATGGCAGGACACACCTACTACCATCCGTGAAGGTCTCATGTGTATCACTTCCCCTTGGGGGAAACCTTGATTTGAAGAACACCAAGCTTCTCTCTAAAGTACTCAAAATTCATCTGGCTAATGGCTTGGTCAACACATTAGCTATATACTCTTGTGTTGCAACATACTGGAGCTTCACAACTCCTCTCTGCACCATATCCCTGATATATTGATACTTGATCTCGATATGCTTCGACCTATCATGGAACACCGGGTTCTCTGACAACTTCACACAACTATTTTTGTTGCAATATATACAAGTAGCATCCAACTGGAGATCAAATAGGTTAAATAGTATCTTCCTTAGCCACACTGCCCCACAACTAGTTGAACAAGCTGTGTCATACTCTGATTTGGCTATACTCAGTGCCATGCATGAATGCTTCCTACTAAACCAAGAGATCACACCTGATCCCATACTGAAGCAACACCTCGAAGTGCTCTTCCTATCAATGGCACTTCCTACCCAATCTGAATCCACATAACCCTCCAGGTTAACCTTCTAATTCACCTCATAATTGATCCCATAATCAACTATACCCTTGAGGTACCTTAGAATATTCTTTGCAACAATCAAGTGAACATGTATCAGATCCATTAGGAACTGGATCAATGTGTTCACAACAAATCAAATATCTGCTCTCGTATTCATCAGGTACATCAAGGACCTAATCATATGACAATACATCATGGAATCAACTGACTCCGATGAAGCATCACTCAGTAGCTTCAGGTTCAATTGCATAGGTGTGGCCATGGCCTTGTAGTCCATCATCCCAAACCTATTCAAGATATGATTTCATACTTCCCTTGTCCAAAGGATATTCCATCCGCATTCTGCCACACCTCCATGCCTAGAAAGTAGTGCATCATACCTAAGTCCTTCATCTCTAACTTTGCAACAATCTTCCTCTTCGTTTCAACAATCAACCCATATTCACCTGTCACAAACAGGTCATTTACATAGAGTAGGAGTATCACTGGGTTCACTTCCTCAACCTTGTAGTAAAGGTTGGAATCCTCTGTACTCTTGGTAAATCCTAGGCTAGTCAGGAAGCTGTCAATCCTTCCATACCATGTCTTGGGTGCCTGTTTCAAATCGTATAGGGCCTTCTTCAATTTTCACACATAAGTCTCCCTATCATGTGTCTCAAATTCGAGTGGGTGCTCCACATACACTTCCTCTTCCACTACACCATTCAAGAACGATGTCTTGACATCCATCTTGTGTACCTTCCATTTAAACACAATAGCCAGAGCAAGTAATGATCTGATGGAAGTGTATCTAGCTATAGGTACAAATGTTTCTTCATAATATATCCCTTCCTTCTGGGAGAAGCCATGTGCAACAAATCTTGCTTTATATTTCTCTATGCTACCATCTGCAGCATGCTTGATCTTGTATATCCATTTGGAAGTCACAACATAATTCCCTTCTGGTGTTAGGACCACATCCCAGATATCATTATTCATGATCGACTGGTACTCCTCAATCATATCATCCTTCCATTATTTCTTTTCTGCTGCTTCTTCATAGTTGGAAGGTTCTTTATCAATGATGTCACATAGCATGGATACATAACTAGAGTAGGAACTAGTTCTCTTTCTTTCTCTATGCATTTCTTCTGGAGCGCCATATCTCTCTACACCTTGGATAGCCTCACGTACCCATGCTGGTTTCCTCTTGTAAGAATTCTTCTCATAGGGTAGATCTACAGGTTCCTAAGGTTCTTCCATTTCTCGATCTTCTTCTGGAGTTGCTTCATTCATTGTTGTATCTAGTATCCTAGGTACTTCTATTTCTTAAAGGTCTTCAACATGTTTTTTTTTCTAGATTTGTTGTAAGACGAGTCTTCATCGAATGTGACATCCCTACTGATGTCGTTCTTCTTGAATTCTGGGAAATATATTCTGTAAGCATTTGAGCTTTCACTATATCCAACAAATATACCCTTCTTTCCTGAAGGATCTAACTTCGTCCTCTTTTCTTTGGGAATGTGTATGTACACTGGGAAGCCAAATATTTTGAGATGGATGACTTTTGGTTTCTTTCCAGAGACTACTTCTTTTGGTGTCTTTTTCTCAAGTACTCTATATGGAGTACGATTCTGTACATACATAGATGTCCTAGCAGCTTTTGCCCCTAGATGCATATGAAGATCCTGATCATGAAGCATTTCCTTTGCTGCTTCCATAATCATTCTATTATTCCTTTTTGCAACTCCATTCTGTTGTGGATTATATGGAGTGGTCAAATGCCTCTTAATCCATGACTCTTTGCATAATTCCTTGAATTCATATGATGTGAATTATCCACCATTTTTTGATCGAAAGGTCTTGATTTTCTTCTCTGTGTGGTTCTTGATCAAGGCTTTGAATTCCTTGAACTTACTGAATACTTCATCCTTGATTTTCAAGAAATATATCCATGTCTTCCTAGAAAAGTCATCAATGAAAGCAACGTAATATACATACCCACTCAATGAATTGGATGCAATCAGACCACATACATGGGAGTGGATGATTTCCAAGATTCCTTTTGCCTTGCTCTCGCTACTTGGAAATGTCTTCTTTGTGTTCTTTCCTTTCGCACATCCTTTGCAAATGCCTTCATGCTTTGCTTGTATTTATGGAAGACCTCCAACAGCTTTACTTGCAAGTGGTACTTCCCTATAGTGCACATCTGCAATCCTTCTATGCCAAAGTTCACTTGGTTCTATCGAGTCATGGATCAAGTCTTGTTATGGTTGGCCCTTTAATTTTTATAAGTCTCCCTGTTGCTCTCCAATCACTACTACATCATTTATACTCTTTCCCTTTGGCCACATCAGGACTTGGACATCTACAAATACAACCCTCATACCTTTTATATCCAATGCAAATATGGAGAGAATATTCTTCTTTAGTCCTGGTACAAACAAAACATCCTTCATCTTCATAGATTTTCTAGAGTCTAGCTTATAGGAAGCTTCACCACTAACTTTTATGGGATACTGGTAGTCATCCCCAAGTTTCACTTTGTGGGGTGACTCATGTTCAGATAGTTTCACAAATTATTCTTTGAATCCCGTCATATGTTTGGAAGCCCCACTATCTATAAGCCAATCATTGCTTCCATGTGTAACAGTTCCCATGAGGGAAGAAATCAAAACATACTCTTCATCGCTTGAAGAACATTCACTTTATTCTTTGACTCTCTTCCTAGGTGGTTCATCATCCTATGCAGAGTGAGAATGATGTCTTCTTTTGTTGTCCTTCTTCTTTTGAGATCCACCTTTATTTTTGGGACATTTTCTGGCAATTTGTCCTTTCTCATCACATGTAAAGCATCTGATACTAGATAGATCTCTTCTAGGGTTATTCTAGTGTGAATGCTTACCTATCTTGGTAGGATAGTGGTTCCTTCTAATTTTCTTGGTGTGTGCTGTGAAATCTTGATCTTCACATGGGGGCTTCACTTGTTGACCAATATCCTATCACGTTAGTTCATATTGTGGGTTTTAAAATTATAAAAAATCGAATCAATATATTGCAGGTATTGGGGGGATGAGGGGTTTAAGGTGGGGGTGGGTAGGGTGGTTTATAAGGATTGAGGTATAAAAAGGGGTGGGGAGGAGGTTTTAAGTATTGGGAGGGGGTTTCAACAAAAAGAGTTTGGGTCAATATCTCTCAAAATTAAGGGTATTCCTTAATATCCCACGATCGCACGCTCTATGTGAGAGGTTCACTGAGTGAAGTCCTCGTGGATCTTCATTTCCCATCTTTTCTTCTCGAGCTACTATTCAAGATTCTTCTTGTGAGAATTCCTCCCACAACCTACTGAAGGTGATTAGCTTTCTTCTAGCACAAATCCCTTGAATTTAAAGGAGTCCCATGATCGAGGGAGACCATTCAAGGTGGTCATCATGATTTCTCCATTCTCTAATTATTCTTACACAACTTCAAGTTGTTCTTTGATTTGAGATGTTAGCACCCAAAATATACCCAAGGTTGTGAAAGGTAATCTTAAGGTAACAACAAAAAACACTTTAGAAAAAAACTGGCTTTTCCTCCCAGAGAGGGATCTCTTAGATATAAATTTAACAGGGCCAGATATTGAGATCAATAATTTAAGTTATGTGGATGGTTTAAACAACACATATAACCATTTGGAAATGGAGTCAAACTAGATAAAGATAATACAAAGCTTCATACACATAATTCCAACAAAGGCAAGATAATCATTCAGTTACAACCATTCATTGATTTTCAGGTGATAGGAAAGAAACATGAACAGTCCATCAATATAGAGCATCACAAGATGAGTTCCATATCAACTTTAGAGAAAATATTTGTGAATATATGAAACAATAGCCAGAGCATAACATGTATGAATTATGAAACTATTAAACACTACGTTCAGATATGAAAGAAAACAGAATGGAAGGTAAACACTTAGAAAACAATCACAGGGAAAGAAGGCACATATTGTAACATAAACAACACATGAATCTTTGAAGATCAACTAGCATTTAGCTCTGTAATTTCATTCAAAAATCATAATTTCTCAAAAACATATGTCCAAGCTTATGGGTTCCAACCCCCAATACATCAAATAAATTCAAATATATACAAAAATAGTTTCTTCCCAAGAAGATAAATAACCAATTAATCTGTTAATCATAAGTTTTTGTAACCATATCCCTAATAACTAGGAATAATAATTACATGCTTTGATTGAAATAAAATATTGCTTGATTATAGCAAAATTAGTAACTGTAAGGTATCCCGAACAAACAACTTCACGAACTGCAACACCTGTCTTCATGAATGTAGTATGTACTTGGTATTTCCAAATTTCTCCATGGCCTGTCATTGTTCCACATTTGGAGTGTTGTATTCTGTCATCTCTCTTATCGACACCTCCAAATCCACATAATCTTCATAAGACATGGCAGGAAATCCTTTCTTAATAATTAAAAACCTATCCAATATCTCAAAGTCTTCTGTCAATTTTTCCACAATGACCTTTCCTGTTAACCCTTTGACTAAATCTTCAAATTTGGAATGATCCATGCGATTCTGTACCAATAAGCTGTGATATTGTTCCTGGGAAAACAACCGTCCTTCGTCATCCCAAAAAGAAGGGAGACCATCATCAAATAAATATTTAAAAGCAAGCCTGAAATCCTTTATTTGAGAAGACATTTTATTTGCCTTATCCTGCGCCACTTTCATGAGTTGATGTTTATTGATAAAATTCTTTTCCCATAACACAATTGCTACTCTGTCTTTGATCCCAATGTCTTGCAAATTCTAATATGTTAAAGAATTTAATAAATTCAAAGCATTGTGAGCAGTATTCAAAGGCTTCTTTTCCATAGTTTCATTGGCCAATTTCAATCTTTGAGTAGCTAAATTTACCAGTGCACTTTCATCATCAATAAAATTTAAATAATGCCTGGACTTGGTGATTTGCACAGACAAAGTATCTCGAATCAAATGTTTAGCTCCCTGTAAAGGAGCTTTTCTTGAACTTCTTTCTTTTAGTTCATTGAACTTTTTCTGTAATTGGGTTTTATCAGTCCATGCTTTATTCTTCTCCTCAATGCTCTTATCCAATTCTGATTTGGATCTTTTCATTTTCCTCTTTTAATTCTTTAATCTCCACTCCTTTCAAGCTCACTTGAGACATAGGAACTAATAAAGCATCTGCAGAAAATTCATTTAATGGTCTTTCAACATCAACAAGGGGTAAATCAGTGTCAACAAAGGGTTGACTCATTAATTCTTCCATAACTTCTTTTTCATCATTTTGATCCTTTTTCAACTTTATAATTTGAGCCATCAATTCGGTTCTTTCTACTTCCCACTTGTTTTTCTCCTCCTGCAGCTTCAATGATTTTCATTTATAATCCATCATTTCTTGATAAACTTTCTCTTTTTCCTCTTGAAGTGTAAATAATTATAAAGACTGAACATGTTCAACATTAGGGACTTTAAGCTTCTTCTTCAACACTTGAATAGCATTTTCCTTCTCCTCTAGAAGATTTTTGGTCACCTGCATATTACCCGGTTCGGTCCCTAGGCTTACAATATCTCCCTGTGACCTTTTAATTTGAATCAAATTTGCTTTATTTTCAACCTTTTCATGCTTTAATTAAACCTCCATATTATCTACAAGGGACTCTAATTTAGTAATTTTAATAATTGCATGTAACAAATCAGAGTAAATAACATCTCCAGTTTGTTTATGGAGTTGTATTTTATCATTAACACTGATTTTGTCTAGCTTCACCTCCATTTCAGACACTTTCTTGTCACTTACCATAGCGAATTTCAGGGTGTTCCTCTCTGCGTCTCGAGTAGAAATCAATGAAGTCTTTTGATTGATTAAATTTCTAACTCGAGGAAGCAGATTCTTAGTTTCCTCTGATGATTGCATTTCTTTGTCAGCATAACTTGATATTAACTCTGTCCTAGATTTGTAATGGGAACTGGACTCTGCCTTACTTTCTTCTCCAAAGGAATATTGATGCATATATACAGACTTTTTGTGGAATAGGACCATCTTCTTTAAATATTTCTTTTGAAATAGTTCGCTCATCTTGAAGGTGTGTTTTGATCTTTTTATGAGAAATATCTTCATCTACATCCATGCCATCGGCTTCAGAAAGACTTCTTTTATTCACAATGCTGGAATTAATAGGCGTTTGAGCCACTACATTCAATTTGTTCCTCCTATCTTCATCAGCTTCTAAATTTTCTTCAAAATTAGCCAAATTTGCTATTTTATCTAAGCCTTCAATAGTCTGATGATCAAATGGTTTATTTTTGTTCAACTGCTTCCTCTAAGAAATAATGTGATGTGGGTCATAATTTACTTTTTTCTCTTTTTGAAAATCCATAACTTCTAACAATTTCTCTATGGCTAACAAGGCGCTTTTATTTTTAAAAATGAAAGGACCAACCTTGAGAGGAAATTTAACATTGGAAGATTTTTTAAATGCCCCAAAATGTTCTCCTTTTGCATATAACTATGTCTCATAAACTCTATTATGGATATTCTTGGAGTCAAAAAAGCGGGTAACCTGTATGGTTCTCTAGTGAACCCATACACTCTAAGAACAATAAATTATTTAGATAGGAACCAATCTCCTGTGTTGTCTTCTGAGAAAGATTGTAACATAAGTCTCATGTCTTCCAACACCCTTGGAAAGACAGCATCGAAAAGCAATTTATAAATCTCAGCCATGATTGTATTTACGAACTCAAACATGTTAATTTGTTTCGGGAGGTATGAAGAGAACATGGTAGACAAGAATTGCAACTCTGACACATTAGAACACAAAATCATGTTCAACAAATATGACTGATATCTAAAGAACCTAAATTTAGGGAATTCGACCAATTGGGTATGGATAACTTCGGCTAGATACTCATCAATATTAAAACAATGGGTTGAATGGGATTCAGGATCAATTGAACCTATACTCAGCAAAAAACCTAAGATGACTTCATTAATATGAGTATCATCATCCAAACCCAAAATTTGACTAACAAGTGACATGACCAACTGTACTTCCTTCTTGAAAATATTAACATTGTATGGTAGAAATAAACCTTATAATGACTGACCATCTTTCAGAATACTGGATAAAAACTGGCATTTGACTTCAGTTCTACAATTTTTATACATTTCAATTAAGACTCAATATCCTGCGAACAGTTTTCACGTCAACTCTACAAAGGATTTTTGATGTTGTATGACTCATAATAACTCTTTCGGAGGATGAGTAACTATTCGCATTCCATTCGACAAATTTAGGGAAAGGTAGGGTTTGTTCAATGGTAAAATAGTATAAGAAAGAACTGCAGACATTAAGAATATCATTCCCGTGTGAATTATGCTACCACAAATGCTCCTTTGAAACTGATACACTACAAACTGACAGAATAGGGTCACATACATTCCTCTCCCTATCAACACTGAACTCTTCTCTCTCATCCAGAACTCTACACAATATTACTGAACCTTGCTCCTTCTCCATAATAAAAAATGGCGACAAGTCTTCAACAAAGTATCAGTGTTTAATTAAGGCTTACCTGGTAACTGTTGGATACGTAGAAGTTGACTTTTGGAAAAATATGGCGCACTATCCCTTCTTCTTCTCACCTACAGTGTGCAAATGAAATGACTTTAACTAGGTCAACTCACTTTTTATACAACGGATTATTCCGGGACCCTTACCAAGTTGTTTTTCCTTTACCGCTTTCCTCAGTGGAACTCACCAAAAGTCACCACATGGAAAACGGTTTAAATTCCACTACCACTCATCCTTTTTAATTATCTCACATCTTCGCACTCCGGAATATATTATGACCGTTGATAAGATTTCATCTTTTGTCTGAACCATTGGATCAAAATCTATTCTACGTAATCCACCAGCATTTCTCATTTTTTCAAGCGTGCATCTTCACATCGTGGACTACCTCATAATCATAGATTTTATTTACTTTATTTCTTAGCGGTTGATCTTTCTATCTTGTTAGCCACTTTCTCCTCTCCATCAAAACTTCTCTCTTGTGCAACTTTCCCCAGTGGATCAATTTGTAACCGTAGATCTTCACACTCATAAATTAACACCTTTGAATTGTGCAATGAATTAACCAAAATGCGCATTTCAATAAGGGACTCATGACTACCAACCTTTACCAATTTTTATGTATCCCTTTATCATTTCTCGACCACATTACCTCCTCAATTGTTCAACATAGGGGGTGTTAACATGAGAGACCCTTGTGAAGTATGACTATATGGTCTCTGCATTCTAGATCTTCACATTCTTCAACTGATTTCTCAGAGTCATATTTCGATTTATATTCTTTCCTTCAAATAGCTTGGTAAAGGAATCCAACATCTCTTTAGGTGTCTTTAGGGAAGACACATGTGGTATACAGTGGTCCTTGATAGAATCAGTAATGATCCTCTTGGCCTTGACTAAGTTCTTCTTGTGTAAGGCCTTAGCCTCATCTCCCCCTGGAACTAGAACTTCTGTGCTTATGTAGGTGTTCAATTCATTATCTTCAAGAACAAGTGAAATCCTATACTTCCATGCTTGAAAGTTATCAGCTCCTTCAAGATTTTCATCAAGCTTGGTGTGATGAGACATCTTTAATGATAACCTCAAATGAAAATACAAAATATTTAGATCTTACCAATTTGAGATGCCAGAACTGGATCTCGAGATAATATTTTGCAGTGCTGATTTTCTGGTCGAGGGTCAAATTAGGGTTTGAATTTTTCGGAGTTCTACCCAACCAAAAACTTCGATCTTAGTCTCTAAATTTTGATTTTGAGGAGGAGAGAAATCCTATGCTGGGCTCACTCAAAACTTCCACTTCTGTGAAAATCCCTAATTTCCTGCAGCAATGAGAGGTCCAAAACTGAAAATGATTGGAATCATATTATGCTTTGATAGAAATATGCGCCATTCAATGGAGAGTTATTCTATCCTCCTTTTGCTGATTATCTATTGAGAGAAACCCAAAAAGTAAGAAGCCATAGCTTCTACAGCTGCATAGTGTCTTCTTCTCAGGTTTGCTCTGATACCATGTTATATTTTTATCATTTAATCAATATGATCTAGGATATTATTTTAGAGAATAACATGCACAACAATAATCACAAGAGACAAGAGACACAAATATTTTTCCTTGAGGAAACCATAAAGGAGAAAACACCGCAACTTCCTTAGAGATAGAATGAGCACCAATAGAAAAAGTAAAACCCAAAAGTACAAAGATGATCTTCGACAAACGTTCTCTCTCTCACTTGTGAGATCTACTTCTCTCTTACTCATGCACTACTGTTGAGTGAGTGTGTGTTTCAAATAGTGAGTCTCACTCTCTATTTATACTTGTTTTCCACTTGACATTTACTCTACAAGGCCGACCTCACTAGGAGTGTCTAATAACCCTAATACAACTCAACTGTGGGGACTATTTCCCCGAGTTACAACTGAGGGTTAAAATCAATGAATTTACATGAATTTATTATATTAATGAATTTCCCGATATGAGGAACAAACATCTCCGTTGGGGTATAATGAAGTACAATAAGAAATATACAAGTGAATACGTTACGAAGTTAAAAATACATCAACATATTGTACTATTTGGGATAGCTTCTCATGGTCGATTTATTATTTTAATAATATTAATATACTCTATTATTCATGTTCAAAAAGTATCAGGTAGAAATACCAAATGGTTATATGTAAAAATGATTATTAATGAGGAAACAATGACCATTTCCCTACTATATTGATGTATGCCATTGTAATGCCGATGATTTCGAATGTAATAATGTTTATCTGATATATTTATGATGAATGGAATGGCGTTGATGATTATTACAAGTTTCATAACCATCACTTAAGAATTTGAAGTCATATTACTCAGTTTATTTGCATTTGGAGAAGATTTGGTGCCATTTCCCCAAGGGTCGAACTAGTGATTTTGTAGTTATTTGGGAGAGGGTTATAAAATATTTTATAAACTGAATAATGATGCAAATGAGACCTTAATAATGTCCCTTAAACATCCTCTTCCTCTTTTCAGAAATTCGAGTGGGTTTGGGAGCATTTGGGAAGCCATTTTCAGTATTTATTGTGGGGGAATTGGAACCCCAAATTGCTAGTGAAAACTCCTATCTTGGGCAGAATATTAAACAAGTTTGCAGAATTCTTTGGAGGGTCATAAATAATACCTTAAAAAAATATTCAAGTCTTAATATCATTCATATAACTTATCAAAATATTTGGGAGCATTTGGGTAAATTTGGAGACCTAGACATCAAAACTAGTCAAAGGTTGAAATAGGGGAAAAAGTGAAAAATATGTCATTTTAATAAAATTTCCAAAAAGGGACATTACAATATGACACCTCTACTATAAACATCAATGAGGTATACAAAATCAATGGGTTTTGATTGAATAATTAATTATAAAGTACAATTCTACTTTGTGATGTTCTGTAACCATTCTAAAAATGTTATTGTAGGAAAGAGAAGCATATATAGTTTTCCCTCATGATGATACCATTTTAGATATATAAGCCAATACTTCAAAACTAGAGGTTCCCCCTACTGCACTTACAGGTACCAGGGACGACTTCAATTTTATATAAATGCATATCTTTTGGGTTAGTGTTTAGAATAAATAATCTGATTGAAAGATGGTTTGATTTTATTGTAGTTGGCATCAATCCTAGAACTAGAAATACTGTATGTAAACGTATATTCTAGTCGCATGATCCCGATCCAATACCACAAGAAACTAGTCGAGATAATCATATAATTAATTAAGAAAAATAAACAAAAAGTGAAGTAGGGCAGTAGAGATTGGCCACTATGCATGGATGACATACTTTGTTGTACTATGAAATTGTATTATATATGCTTTTTTGCTAGAGGACCTACATGTTTACAACCTAAACATGATTTGATTATATGTTGATTTTTGTAGTTATCTAACTCTATTTTACATTTATAGTGTTATGTTATCATGTTCTATATGTGTAAAATTTATATGACTATTATGTTTTATGTTGTATATATGTATGCCCATTTCCTTTTAATTTTTCAATTATCTTGTATATATGTTCATTTCCTTTGCTTTGTTCATGTTGACATATGAATTGTTGGTTGCATGTCTCTTGGAGCAATAAATGTTTTGTCAACAATGAGGAAAAAAGCATGTTTCTATGCCTTTTCACAATTCATAGTGTTCATTTTCCATACTATGTCATATGACCACATGGAAAATGAGCACTGTCACTGTGAAAATACATGGAAACACGTGTCATGATTGCAATCATGAACAAAAAATTGCTAAGAATTTCCACATTCTAGTTATGTATGTCATGTAAATCATTTTGTAATAATATTTTTTGTTTACTTTCTTTGAAATTAACCAGCCTAAATCCAAATCCTAGGCTCTATCAAGCGCCGAGAGGGATCAAATCTCTCGAGGTGCAAACATCTTCTTATGTATTGCACTCAATGAGGTATCAACTTTGGTGTGTCCTATATATAGCCATTGATTTGATTCAAACCAAAAGACACATTTTTATTTAAGGTCCACATATAATATTTTTATTATTAATATTAAATATTATTTATGGCCAACATATATAATATTTATTATTATTTTTATTTTTTTAGGAACAAACATTACAACATCTCCCCATACATGGTTTTAAAACCATATGCAAGGCCCTCCTAAAACCATGGGTTGTTTAGGAAGCCTTGCACATGGTCTTAAAACCATTTTCAAGGCCCTCCTAAACCATGTATAATAAACCATGGGTTTTTTAGTAGGCATTACACAAGGTTTTAAAATCATGTGCAAGGCCCTCCTAAACCATGTACAATAAAACCATGGGTTGTTTAGAAGGCCTTGCACATCGTTTTAAAACCATGTGCAAGGCCAAATTTTTTTTGCCAATAATTTAATTTATTATTTATTATTATTTTGTTATGTAGGAACATTACAACATATTCCCCATATTGTGTTTTTTTTTCTGACCCACATTTCTTTTTGCAGATAATTAATTTTTTACTTTTTTGTTGTTTTGTTAGGTAGGAACATTACAACATCTCCCCCATATTAGGTTTTTTTTTCTGGCCGACATTTATTTTGGTCGATAATTAAAATTTTTATTTTTTATTATTTTGTTAGTATCAAACCTTAAAGATCTCCCTCATATTAGGTTTTTTTTTGCCAACATTTATTTTTGCGGATAATTAAAATTTTTATTTTTTATTATTTTGTTAGTCTTGTAACGTTACATAACGTTACAACGTTATGTAACGTTACACAATCTCCCCCATACTGGGTTGTAGAGCGCCTCTTGGCACAAAAAGTTGAATATTTGAATATATACCAGCCTAGATCCAAATTCTAGGCTCTATCAAGTGCCGAGAGGGATCAAATCTCCCGAGGTACAAACCAGGCTTCTCAGGTATTGCACTCAAGGAGCTTTTTGAGGAGAGGTTTGCACCTCAGGAGATTTGATCCCTCTCGACGCTTGATAGAGCCTAGGATTTGGATCTAGGCTGGTTCTAGTCGTGGGCGGTGACACAAAATTGGAGTTTGATCAACATTGTAAGGAATAGGTTAACTTGAAAACACAGATATAATTATGAGGATTATCATGATGTACGTAATAAGTATTAAGGATTGAGTAAATTGTTAAAATGGAAAATAAAGACAAGAATTTGGTAAGGATTAAATAAATGAGAATATGGTTTACATCGTGATCATTCTCAATGTATCTTCTTCATCTTTTCTTTTCTTCACTCCTGGTAGTTTGGATCTATGATTTGGATTAGGTACATATCCAGCCTAGATCCAAATCCGAGGCTCTATCAAGCACCGAAAGGGATCAAATATAGGGAGGTGCAAACTATGATATTCCTATCAACTACTATTTTGAGTGAGGATAAGCTAATTCAACTCAAGTCTAACTCTCACATGGTGCTTGCGAGAGTTGGTGAGTAATTTAGCTGGTTGGAATTGTTGTTAGATTCGTTATATTTGTATTCAAAACAGTGCAAAATAGTGCTCCCCTTGCTCAGCTTATAGCAAATTCATTTGTGAGGAGATGTAGCAGCATTGTTTAGTGCGTAGCTGAGTTTCATCATGGTGGCAGAGATTGAGATGCTCTTCACCATTTTCACTTAATCCAAACATGGTTAGAAATTCGATACAAGTGTAATCTTTTTAGAAATTTTAAAGTATAATAATGAATTCAAAGTTTGAGCATATCTTAATTTTGTTTCATTATGATTCACTTATGGATGGTACAATGATCATGGAAAACATGGATGGATGGTACACTGCTCATGGAAAAACAATCTTGGGAAATGAAGGTATTGATTTGTGTTTGAAATATTATATTTTTTGAAACTTTATAATTTTTTTGAGTTGTTTATTTTTTATTTTCTTTATTTTTAATTCAAATTTGGTAAAAAAAATCATCAAATCTTCTGGAGTGCAATTTACTAAATGAGATCAAATCTCCCAATAGAGCCTAGGATTTGGATCTAGGCTAGTTTATACATTTTAATTGGTGAAGTAGAGTTGGAATACTTTGGACTATGGTAAATAAGGTTTTAAGGAATATTATATGTATCCTTTAGTTTTATTATATATTAGTTTTACAATTGGAATCCTTTCTTAGTTTTATTATATATTAGTTTTACAATTGGGATCCTTTCTTAGTTTTATTATATGTTAGTTTTACAATGAGGATTTTTTTTAGTTTTATTATAAATTAGTTTTGCAATTGGGAATCTTTTTAGTTTTGCTATTTTTTTTAGTTTAATTATTATATATTATTTTTTATTAAAATAATTAATTATATTAAAATAAAAGTATTTATACCTAACAAATATAAAAAGAAATTAAAGACTTTCCAATTGGGATCCTTTCTAGGTATCCTCCAAATAATTGTTACTTTTCTTAATAATAATATTCAATTTTAATTTTGAATTATTTGACAGTTACGATGTTTTCTTCAAATTGACCTTTGCTTTATAATTAAAAAAAAATTGATTAGTCTTAACTAAAACAAATTTGAATCCCTAACTAAGATTTCCATCTTCTGCATCCATTCATTAGATATTCTAATGAAAATTAAGACCAAATGCATTAAGCCTTTGACAATATTTACAATTAATAAAACTATGTACAAATTTTAATAGGATATAGACACCTTACGTACACGAAATTAAAACCACCAGGTGGAACATCGTGCAATTTACTTTATTGTATGACTTTTCATTAAATACTATTTTTCAGCACAAAGTGACCTAAACATTACAATAGTTTTACTTGTAAGTTAAATATTACAACATTTAAATTAGAATTTAAAGAAGACTTTACTTTGTTGTATGACTTTTCATTAAATTGTTGAATTTACAAAGTTTGCTTCTCCTACGCACTTCACTTTGTTTTATGACTTTTTCTTAAATTGTTGAATTTACATTGCTTCTCAGACGCACGTAAACAAATGTGAGAGTCTCAACTTTCAAGTTTGAGAATTGTTTCTCGCATGTGTATTGTCTTGTCGCCTTGGTGCACACGCCGTGAGATGGCATTCCATTGTTTTGGTGTCGAATGGATCATCTTGTCAGGTTCCATTGAATCCTCCGAACAAATATCAAGTATATTCCAACTTCAATTATGAATGCCTATAATATGAAGAATATTCAAAAGACGCTCGTCTTTCCCATATGCATCCAATATTTAGTCTGGTCCACATCGTGCAAGAACTGAAGATAATGCAGTACAACGGAGGCGATCAATATTTACAACACAGGCGATCAATATTTAGCTTGAATCATATATCCCTGCCTACATCAATAAGATAAGATATTGAGGTTTACGCATACTATGTAAGCTGGGATTCTGAATTAGATACTCAAAAAATAGAGCCAAAATATGTTTGTAATCCATGCTAAAGTGAATCGTCGTGCTGTTTTATGGCCAAATTAGGCTGTTAATGGCTCAATATGTGTTGTGATATCTAATAGTAAGCCGGCCGAGGGAAGCGGCGACAGCTGAGGGAGGATGCTGCAGGCAGGCTGACGATGCTGCAAGTAGGCCGAGGATGCGAAGGCAGGTAGGAAGGAAGGCAGAGGCAGGCAGGTGTGATTCCAACCCTTGGTTGAGCTTCCTTCCTCCTGATTTATTCGTTCCTTGTATAGGTTCACGCTCGAGCTTTGATGGCGATTTTGTGTTATGGTACTGGAAAGCTTATGGTAGACGATGGCCATCAGCCTGCTCTCCTTGCATGTGGCATTCATGGTGAGCTAAGGTGGTAGTGTCTATGGTGGTTTAATATTTAAATTGGATTGCAGAGTCATGGCTAGATAAACCTTTTCACAATCAACATTGTAAAATTATAATATCAATTTAAAATAAATAGAAATAAAAGTAAAAAGTAAATATTTATTGCCAACGTTTATATGAGGAACGTTACATACACGGGAGGAACGTAAATATTTTGTTGTTTGTATTAATATAGGGAGTGTAATTCAAATGAAACGTTATGACCTTACATTATTAGGTCGACAAAATATTTACTACTTTTTACATTAGTTATGCAATATTACAAATTTTACATCAGGTTACAAGATCTCTCCCATAATATTCACTTTCATTATTAGTTTTTCCGACATGTTAGTAAATGTTAGTAACGTTACATCACGTTACAAGATCTCTCCCATAATATTCGCTTTCACTATTATTTTTTGCCGACATGTTAGTAACGTTACATCATGTTACAAGATCTCTCCCATAATATTCACTTTCACTATTATTTTTTGCCGACATGTTAGTAACGTTACATCACGTTACAAGATCTCCCCCATACTGGGATGTAGAGCGCCTCTCGGCGCAATCATATTGTGTCTTCTTGTTCTTAGGATGAATAGAAGTTTAAATGAGTGTTATGTTTTATGTAGTTTTGTTTGTTTCAAGTATGTTACAGTAAATATATTGTATATGGGGAATTGAGAGTGATGTGAGGGGGGGAGGATCCATATGATATTCCATCTTCACGTGGTTGGACCTGTTTAGTAGAGAATACATTATTCTCGAAACAAAGAGAAACTCATACAACTACACACACACACACACACACTTATTGTTCCATAACCAGCATAGATCCAAATCCTAGGCTTTATCAAGCATCGATATAGATCAAATATTTGGAGGTGCAAACCTCTTCTTAATTATTGCACTCAACTATCGACTCTGGTGTGATTCATACCAAAAGACATCTTTTTATTTAAGGTCGACATATAATATTTTTATTATTAATATTTAATATTGTTTATGGTTGGCATATAATATTTTATATTATTTTTTATTTTGTTAGGAAAGAAAATTACAACATCTCCCCCATACATGGTTTTAAAACCATGTGCAAGGCCCTCCTAAAACCATGGGTTGTTTAGGACGCCTTGCACATGGTCTTAAAACCATTTGCAATGAACTCCTAAACCATGTACAATAAAACCATGGGTTGTTTAGGAGGCCTTGCACATGGTTTTAAAACCATTTGCAAGGACTAAACCATGTACAATAAATCCATGGGTTGTTCAAGAGGCCTTGCACATGGTTTTAAAACCATGTGCACGACCAAGATTTTTTTTGCGGATATTCAATTTTTTTAATTTTTTTTTAATTTTGTTAAGTAGGAACATTACAACATCTCCCCCATATTGTGTTGTTTTTGTGGCCGACATTTTTTGGCCGATAATTAATTTTTTTTATTTTTTTTATGGCCGACATTTACAAGAGGACTGTTACATGAGTAACGTTACATAATGTTACAAGATCTCCCCTATAACGGGTTGTAGAGTGCCTCTCAACGCAATGATTTATACAAGTATTCATGTGCAAGATGAATGCAACTAATAAGTATCAGTAAATCTAGTGAATTTGGTGAGTAAAGAGAATATGGATTTTCTTTATGCTTATGATTATTCAATGAATGTTTTATTGATTTTTTTGTTGGTTTATGTTGTATTTAGCTAATTGTGAAATGCATGATCTAATGTTATTTTTTTAATTTGTGTGTAGGTATGATTCCTAGACATGAAATTTATAAACCTTGCATGCTCGTGACTATGGGTAAGCTAAGTTGTACTAATAGTAGAGGTTTAGAGGGTAAAATTATTTAAGTTATGAAACCAATCAATTATTTTCCATGTTGAATGTATAACATTGAAATTTCACTACCTCATGGTATCTTATAATTGGTCCATGTGAACTACCCCTCAAATCCACCTATCCACCTACCTTGATAAACCCCAAAACATGATAGAATGCACTTGAGAATCCTGGTTGGGTCCTTGGAAGATCTTGGAACTCTCCAAAACATGAATGACACAAAATTCTTTGGGCTCTTGGATCCAACATATTCCTTGAACAACATAGAATTTTATGGTGTTGGGATGCCATACAAATAGTTAAGGGAAACCTCCCCATCTGCTAGTTGTAAACCTTAGAGAAAGTATGAACTTGAACTTTCTATATCACTATAAAAATATGTGTATTGTATGCATTTTGCACTTTTGATATCACGATGAATTTATGTGTGGTGTATGGATGTTGCATTTTTTACTCAAATACACATATCCACTGGGGAGTTTATGGTGTGACTATTTTATTTTTCATGTACATGCGTGATATAGCTAATGATGATATGATATATCTCTAGCTAGGGAAGGTGTTGAGTTTTGGAAACCATGGTTGTATGTATTGGGTTGTCTGGGATAGCTTCCTCAACAATTTGGTCACAACACCTTATACTTTACCATGAAAAATAGTTTATAAATTTCATTCTTCATTTTGGATAGCATCTTCCATAGTTCTTCTTATAATATTTCATCCCCAATATAATCCCCCAATTCCACAAATTTTAGAAAAGGACAACCTACTGACATAATTATCTAGCTTTCACAACATCATTAGCCAACAAATACTTAACAAAAATGGTCTGAAATTGAAATCCAAACATGTGTGTGATTTCTACGAGATCCTTTACCAACATACCTCCATGCACCGAAGTAAATACTCTTGCTTAGTTGAATCTTATTGTGAGGTAAAATTGTGCAAATGTTCCAGTGGTCCCAAACTTAGTGGTAGGGAATAACTCTAGTTTTCCCAAGCTCATATCAACCATGTAGATGTTCATGTTAATAACATATTTCTTGTTGAGTTTTGGACCTTATATACACATGAGATTACACACCTTAGATATGTAGAGCAGTATAAGAGACCGACAGAGCATAAAAGAGACTCTACAATGTCTTTGGTTAGTTATATGAAGATTTTAAAATCCAATTGGCCATAGGGTTTTAAGTTTCTAGTACTACTTTTGTGGGGATCATTCCCTTTACCATATACCTTTTCAAGAAATCTGATCAATGTATACTAGTTGACCAAAGGGTTTTAGGGTTCAAAGGACATCTTTTCACTCTCTCCTAGATCCACATTACAATGAATCTTATGGGAGCCAAGCAGGAAGATATTGACGTTTTTGGAGGAGGAGGTGCCCGATGCTGCTGAAACTTTGTCGAGGTGTTGGTATTCACCTTTCGGAGAGAATGGTGGTCACATGCAGAAGTTTTTCCCTACATAAGGCACCTAGCGAATTATTTTCTCTGAGAGGGGACATCTCCTCTTCCCCATGAATTTGTTGTTGGATTCCTTGGATGTGCTGGCAATGAGCTAATATCACCCAGTATGATGTGCTAAGACTACTGAGAGAAATGATGATGACATAAGGAGGAAAAATTGTTCTTTAGTGTCCCAGTGAGTCCTTCTGGGGTTTTCCAGCTATTCCCCAGATGCAAACATGAACCTGCAAATAAACCTCCTGTGTGTGTTGGATCACTTAATATGGATGAATAATATGAATGCTGATAATAGACCTGGGTGGCCTATCCTGAAAGAGATTAGGGCAGATATATTTCACTGTTGAAACCCTTGTTAAGTGAAGACCTTGTCCTCAACCCCAACTATTGTTGTTGCACTTGTTGCAGCCGCTCCAAAACTATAAATCAACAATAATAATCATGGATGTCTTCTTTGGTCCAATAACCCTTCTTAAATAGATTAGCATGTACTTTTAGGGTTTGCATGCCACTTTTAGGGTTTAGACATCACTTTTGCATGCATGCAATTCTAATTTCATGTTGACTTTAAGCCTAAAGAAATAAGGATTTCTTTATCATACCAATGGCTTTAATACCAAATGAGTGTCTCGTTCTATTGTAAGTATCAAATGTCCTCAGTCAATTCCATTTTATGCAGTACCCGCTCAAACCTATGGGAATTAAGTAGGTTAGCGGGTGTTTTGATGCTTAATTAGAAGAGGACATTACAAAATTTTAGAAAAGGGAAACCTACTAACATAATTGTCTAGCTCCCACAACATCATTAGCCAACAAACACTTAACAAAAATGGTCTGAAATTGAAATCCAAACATGTGTGCGGTTTCTATGAGATCCTTTACCAAAATTCCTCCATGCACCGAAGTAAACACTCTTCCTTAGTTGACTCTTCTTGTAAGGTAACATTTGTGCAAATTTATAAGAGACCGACAGAGCAGAGGAGAGACCCTACAATGTCTTTGGTTAGTTATATGAAGATTTTAAAATCCTATTGGACATAGGGTTTTAGGATTCTAGTACTGCTTTTGTGGGGATCATTCCCTTTACCATATACCTTTTCAATAAATCTGATCAATGTGTTGATGTAATTGTAACTTCGGAATGTATTCACTTGTATTTCTTATGTATTGTACCTCGATGTTTATTCCGAAATGTGTCTGTAATGTACTTGAGTCATGTCATGCCTTTATGTTCCTATCGGGAGGTTCTATAATGTAAACAATTCATGTCAAGTCATTGTGGGTAACGCTCCTATTGGTCAAGGGTTAAAGTCCTCGTAGTTCCGGGGCACTAGGGTTATTAGACTTTCCTAGAGAAGTTGGCCCTAGTAGGTTATTGTTAAGTTAGGAATTTGTATAAATAGAGAGTGAGTCTCTCTATTTATCACACACTCACTCACACTCATTTGTAGAGCATAGATGAGGAAGAAGAAGCTATTGGGGCTAGGAAGAAAGAGGCTACTGCTGTCGGGAGATCATCTTACTGTTTTGGGGTTTTACTTTTAGTGCTGATTCTATCTCTGAGGAAGTTGTGGCATTTTCTCCATTTATGGTTTCCCCGAGGAAAAAAACTATGTTCATTGTCTCTTGTGTTTGATTGCTGTGGCTTTTATTCTCTCAGTTAAAGATCCTAACATAATGCTAGTTTAATGTTAAAAATCTAACATGGTATGAGAGCTAACCTGAGAAGAAGATACTATGCAGCTACGGGAACTAGGGATTCCTACTTTTGGGACCTCTCTCCACATATTTTCAGCAAAAGAAGGTTGGACTAACTCTCCTCCGTAGGGTGCATCTTTCTGTCGAAGCATAATTCAATTCTGAGCTTTTTTAGTTTTGGACTCGACACTGCTGCCAAAAATTAGGGTTTTCCATAGAAGTGGAATTTTTCAGTGAACCCAGGCCTGGATTGATCTCCTCCACAAAATTTAAGTTTAGAGATCAAGATCAAAGCATTTGGTTGGACAGAACTCCAGAAAATCCAAACCCTAATCTGCTCCTGAACCAGCACTGCAAAAATTTAGCTCCAAATCCAGATATGACATCTTGACCTGGTAAGATCCAAATATTTTGTATTTCCATTTGAGGTTCTCAGTTAATATGTCTCATCATACCAAGCTTGATGAAAATCTTGAGGGAGCTAATAACTTTCGATCCTGGAAGTATAGGATCTCCCTGGTCCTGGAAGAAAATGAGTTGGACTCTTATATCAATGAGGAGATTCCAGTTCCAAAGGGAGATGAGGTTAAGGCCTTACAAAAGAAGAAGTTGGTTATGGCTAATAGGATTATTGCTGATTCAATCAAGGATCATCTCATACCATAGGTGTCCTCCCTAAAGACACCTAAAGCTATGTTTGATGCCCTAACCAAACTATTTGAAGGAAAGAACATAAACCAAAAGATGACTCTAAGAAACCAACTGAAGAATGTAAAGACCCAGAATGCAGAGACCATCCAGTATTACTTTACAAGGGTCTCTCAGATCAAGGAACAACTGGAAGCAGTAGATGAAGAAGTGGAGAATGCAGAGATTGTAATTACCACCTTGAATGGTCTCCCTAGATCATGGGACTCCTTTATTCAAGGAATCTATTCCAGAAAGAAGTTAGTCAAGTTCAACAGACTATGGGAAGAATTCTCTCAAGAAGAAGCTCGAATAACAGCTCGAGAAGAAAAGATGGGAAGTGAAGATCAAGCTCTCACGGTACACTCCAAGAAAACAAGAAGAAGTTCTCATCACCCCAGAGGTAAGCACTTTCACAAAGATAACACTAGAAAATATTTGTCTAGAATCAGATGTTATACATGTGATGAGAAAGGGCACTATGCTAGAGAATGCCCTATAAATAAAAATGTCTCTCACAAGAAGAAGGGAAACAAGAGAAGACATCATGCTCATCCTAGAGAGGATGATGAACCTTCCACAAAGAGAACCATACATGAAAGTGAAGAATCTTCAAGTGATGAAGAATATGTTTTGATTTCCGCTCTCATGGGAAACATTACACATGGAAGCAATGATTGGCTTATAGATAGTGGGGCTTCCAAACATATGACAGGATTCAAAGAATCCTTTGTGAAACTATTAGAACATGAATCACCACACAAGGTGAAACTTGGAGATGACTACCAATATCCAATAAAAGGTAGTGGGGAATCCTCCTATAAGCTAGACTCTATAAATTCTATGACAATGAAGGAAGTATTGTTTGTACTAGGACTAAAGAAGAACCTCCTCTCCATATCTGCATTGGATGCAAAAGGCATGAGGGTTGCATTTATAGATGGCCAAGTTATCATGTGGCCAAAGGGAAAGACTATTAATGATGCAGTAGTGATTGGGGAACAAGAGGTAGGTCTATACAAATTGAAGGGCCATACAGAACAAGCCTTGGTCCATGACACAGTAGAGCCAAATGAACTTTGGCATAGAAGGATTTCACATGTGCATTACAAAGCACTACCACTTGCAAGCAAAGGTGTCGAAGGTCTTCCGAAAATTCAAAGAAAACATGATGGAGTCTGCAAAGGATGTACGAAAGGAAAGAAAACAAAGAATACATTTCCAAGTAGCTAAAGCAAGGCAAAAGGAATCTTGGAAATCATCCACTCCGATGTATGTGGTCCAATTTCATCAAGTTCACTAAGCAGGTGTGTATACTATGTTTCTTTCATTGATGACTTTTCTAGGAAGACATGGATTTACTTCATGAAGAACAAAGATGAAGTTTTCAGCAAGTTCAAGGAATTCAAAACCTTGATCGAGAACCACAGTAAAAAGAGGATCAAGACCTTTCGATCAGATAATGGCGGAGAATCCACATCAAATGAATTCAAAGGGTTATGCAAAGACTCGAGGATTAAGAGGGAGTTATCCACTCCATATAATCCACAATAGAATGGGGTTACAGAAAGGAAGAATAGAATGATCATGGAAGCTACAAGAGCAATGCTTCATGATCAAGATCTTCCCACGCATCTATGGGAAGAAGCTGCCAGAACAATAGTATATGTACAGGACCGTACTCGACACAGAGTACTCAAGAACAAGACACCTGAAGAAGTCTTTTTCGGAAAGAAACCAGAAGTCAACCATCTCAAAATATTCGACTCTCCAGTGTACATACACATTCCAAAAGAAAAGAGGACAAAATTAGATCCTTCAGGAAAGAAGGGTATATTTGTGAGATACTCTAAAAGTTTGAAGGCTTACAGAATATACTTCCCAGGATTCAAGAAGATCGACATCAGTAGGGATGTAACATCAGTGACAAAGACTCAGCTTACAACAAATCCAGAAAGAGACCTGCTGAAGAACCTGAAAAATCAGAAGCACCCAGAATTCATGATACAACGATGAATGAAGAAACTCAAAAAGAAGATCAAGAATTTCAAGAACCTCAAGAACCTGTGGATCCACCTCAAGAGAAGAATCCTCATAAGAGGAAACCTACTTGATTACGAGAAGCTATCCAAGGTGCAGAAAGATATGGGGCTCCAGAAGAGAATCACAGAGAAAGAAAGAGGACCAGGTTTTGCTCCGGGTATGTAGCATTATTATATGATTTCATCGATAAAGAACCTTCCAACTATGAAGAAGCGATAGAAAGGAAAGAATGGAAGGATTCTATGATCGAAGAATATCAATCGATCATGAAGAATGATGTTTGGGATGTTGTCTCAAGACCAAAAGGGAAGTCAATTGTAACTTCCAAATGGATCTACAAGATCAAGCATGCTGTAGATGGCAGCATAGAAAAATATAAAGCAAGATTTGTTGCTCGTGGCTTCTCCCAAAAAGAAGGAATAGATCATGAAGAAAATTTTGCACCTGTAGCTAGATACACTTCCATCAGATCAGTACTTGCTCTGGCTGCAGTGATGGAGTGGAAGATACACTAGATGGATGTCAAGACTACTTTCTTGAATGGTGTATTGGAAGAGGAAGTGTATGTGGAGCAGCCACATGGTTTTGAGACACATGACAGGGAGACTCGTGTGTGTAGATTGAAGAAATACCTATATGGTTTGAAATAGGCACCTAGGACATGGTATGGATGAATTGACACCTTTCTATCAAGTTTGGGCTTTACCAAGAGTAAAGCAGATTCCAACCTTTACTACAAGGTTGAATATGGAAACCCAGTGATGCTCCTACTGTATGTAGATGATCTGTTTGTAACAGGTATGGATGGGTTGATTTCTGATACGAAGAGGAAGCTTGCTGTTGAGTTCGAGATCAAGGACTTGGGTATGATGCATTATTTCCTAGGCATGGAGGTGTGGTAGAATGCAGATGGAATTTCCCTGGGACAAGGGAAATATATGGTAGAGATCCATAAGAGATTCGGGATGATGGACTGCAAGGCCATGGCCACACCTATGGCATCGAACCTGAAGCTATTGAGGGATGCTTCATCAGAAGTAGTTGATGCTACAATGTATCATCAGATGTTCAGGTCCTTGATGTACCTAAAGATTATCAATAGACATAATTAGGCATGCAGCCTTTTTCATTAACTGTCAAGGATTAAAATCATAATAAACAATGTATTTCTCAAGTTATACAGAATTCAGAAAATTAAATTTAAAACATCTATCTGTTCATGCCTATGAGAGCCCTTCTCAAATCAAGAGTTGCTATAAGCACAACCATCCAATCTTCACTTAAATAAAAACCTTACAATCTGCTATAAAAACTCATAGGAGTCGCGGCTAAAGCCCGTGTACAAATTTTACTCTTTTAAGTTCATTGTGGCTGATAAGGCATAAAAACCATTTTCTCAAGTCTTTCCTGAGAGAGCTCGAGTTCCTCTTTACAATCACCACTAGGGTTTTAAAAATAGAAAATAAAAAGAGCAAACAGATCAACTAGAGAACATGACCAAGCCAACTTTTCACAAAACACAGTAGTGCCATAAAAATCCACCCCATAGTGGCGCAGGAGAAAAACCCCTGGTGAAACCGAGGCTTATCGGTTTCAAGCCTTTGCAAAAACTCTGGTGTTGAAGTTTCCCATACTTCGAGCCATAGTGATGAGACTGCACATCAAGACCGAAGGAAAACAAGGGTTAGTATTGAAAATATTTAAATAAAAAAAAAATTAAAAGCAATAAACCTATCGAAATTTCTTACCATAATGGAGTATGCACAGCGGCGTTAAAGTAGAGAACCAACTCCAGTTTCCTTGATAGAATCATGAACTAAAATGGAGCTCTCTCAAAAGAAAACACCATACGTAGTGTTCATGGCTAAAGTTCCAAGACACGATAGGGTAAGAATAAACCCATGAGAAGCAAGCAAGCAATAAAAACTAGATTCGACTCTTATTTTCAGTAATTCTTTACACACCATGCATAGTAAGCCAAAAACCCCACAGTCAAGTAAATGACAACGAGCCCAGCCCCAAATTTCAATACTATCAACCTGACCTCTCAAATAACAACAAGTTATCTACTCTCTCCTTCTACATAAGCTCATGATGGCACAAAGGCCTACGTGTAGTTTTAATGGAGGTTCGACAGCGACCATGGCGGCCATGAGCTCCAAGCTCGACCACCCCTCAACCAAAAAAACCAAATACCAATGCGACGTTAGGGTTTGGACAGGGTTTTGTGTTAGCACGAAGTCAAGAACCTAATTCATCAATCATCAACCACGTGTCCCCACAAATATTTTCGCAATCATGGGTTTTGAGCTATAGTCAAAATATCGTTTTTCTAATCTACACAAATCATTTGAGGTGTAAAGTCAAAACCTTATCATTATTGCATAGTAACAATAGTTTTTCCCTTGTTTCGATTTCTTGGTTGTAACCATA
>LPNX010667077.1:0-13831 GCA_001517045.1 Pseudotsuga menziesii
CCATGATCAATTGTTATTCTTTGATCATAGCTTCTTTCATAGCATTCTTTTCTTCATCTTGAGTTATCTCTTGTACCCATGGTGGTCTTCATCCATCAAGGTGTATCTACCACTTTCTGAAGCTCTTTCTTCCATCATGGTGTCTCTGAACCTGGGAGCTTCATATTCATGTTTATTGGAGTGAATCTTGAATTTTCATCACTTGTTTTTCGGAACAAGTCTCATCCTTCTTTTCTTGTAGGAGCTTGTACATGACCTTTCCTACAATTCAAATGCACCAGTTGCATGTTTAGAACTATTTCATAAAACATATGCATAACGACAAATTCTTATGCATCATGCAACTGTTTAGTCAATAGAACATTCATCCATATCTCACATAAACTTTCTAGATGCCTTCCATCTCCACCATGACATTATTGAGATTGTGCACTAATCCAATATGTTAGCAAAGAGGTTTGATAAGTAGCAATGGAGAGTTGTATAGCACCATGAGCTACTTACCCATCACATGCATATTAGTAGTATACAGTCATTAATGCAAACAATCTATCATGCATAACACATCAACTGAATATAATCAAATGCATAACAAAACAATATCATTAAATGACAATTGAATACTTAACTTTTGTTTGTTTCGTGGGTAGACTCCTTCTTGATCGTTCTGCTTCATCATCTTATTCATGAAATCATCATTTCTTATCTAGATGATAAGATGGATAAGAGGTTCTTTAAGAATTGAGTTCTTCATATTCCTCATCGCTTGAGGGATCTTCTTTGAGAGCTTGATCTTCAATTGCTTCCATCTTTCTTCTTCTTATGAGACGAGCTTCTTCTTCTTCCCAAAGTCTGTTGAAAGTAATTAGTTCCTTCTGGTACACATTCTTTGCATGAATGAATCACATGATCCTAGGAGGCCATTCAAGGTGGCTATCACCACTTTTGCATTCTCCACTTATTCTTCTACCGCTTCAAGTTATTCTGCATTCTAGATCTTCACATTCTTCAACTATTTTCTCAAAGCCATCTTTTGATTTAAGTTCTTATCTTCAAATATCTTGGTCAAGGAATCAAACATATTTGGTGGTTTTGGGGAGACACTTGTGGTACAAGTTGGTTCATGACTGAATCAGCAATGATCTTCTTGGCCTTGACCAAGTTCTTCTTATGTAAGGATTCTAGCCTCATCTCCCTCTAGAACTGGAACCTCTATACTCATGTAGGTGTCCAAACCATTTTCTTCAGAGAGATCATATACTTCTAGGCTTGGAATTTGTCAACTTCACCAAGCTTATCATCAAGCTGATGTGATAGATCACTTTGAAATGAGAACCTCAAATGAAAATAGCAAGGGATTAGATCTTACCGATTTGAGGTGTCCGTCTTGGTTCCGAAGCTCGCTGATCTAGGGTTTGTCACAGAAACCCTAATTTTCAAAAATTGGAATATTTAAGATCTGAATGGATAGACAGATATATCTCTTCAAATGGAGCTGTCCAATGTACTCCTTTTCTAAAAATAGTGGAGGGAAGCTCCCGGAACAGGAAGCCCTAGATTTCCAATTTCTTTTGCAGAAATTCCTGTTACTGTTTCTGTGATATCTCTGAAATTACTGATCCTCTGTGTTCAAAATTTTGTACTAAGGTAAACTCACATGTCCCTGATACAACACCATAGGTTTCATCAGAATTGGGTTCACCATTTTGGATTTATGATCATTTTCCCAAGGTGACCTGTTATAAGACTATTCAAAATAGTGAATTTGTATGGAATGCCACGTGTCACTGCTTCATCTTCTGAGTCTGATATTTGGACCACCGAAATTAAAGTTCATGCCCTTTTCAGAACATCTTCAGGAATTCCATTTGGACCTCTGTAGCCCAATATATTGCAATTCTCCCCAGGTGTCCTGTTTAGGGATGAATTCTGGAAGAGGCTGGCACCCTAACTTGGAGAGAACATATCTCCTGGAATACAGTGAATATGAGGATGAATTTTGGAGACACTGTTAATCAGGATTTTGTCTTCAGCCCCTGCAAGTTTCCACTCCTTATCCTTTTCCAAGCTCAGAATATAGCGAATGTACCAAAACGTAGCAGTTCTAGTATTTAGGGTTTTTCTAGCTCGGGGTCAAACTAGGGTTTGACTTTGATAGAGTTTCACCCAACCAAATTTATTGATCCAGGTCTCTAAAATTCGGTTTTGATGAGGAGAACAATCCTATTCTGGTCTCGCTAAAAAATTCCTCTTCTGTAGAAAGCTCTAATTTCCACATCGAAAACTGAAAATGCTCGGAATCAAATTCCGCTTCGACAGAAAGATGCGCCCTTCAATGGAGAGTCATCCTAGCATACTTTTGCTAATGGATTGTGGAGAGAGACCCGAAAAGTAAGAGTCCCTAGCTTTTGAAGCTACACAATGTATTATTCTCAAATTAGCTCTGATACCATGTTAAATTTCCATATGCTTAGCTAAGACATTAGTATTTCATTTCATTTTCATAACAAAAGCATATAAACAGGATCACTGAAAGATAGACAAGCACAACCATACAAAATGAACACAAAGATTTATCCTGGGAAAACCCTAAAGGAAAAAACCCAGCAAAATATTCCTCAATATAGATGTCCCAAAAGGATAAAAGATAAAACCAGTAAGGAGATCAAAGCCTGATCCTGCTCCTTCTCTTCTCCACTAATGCGCTATACAAGTGAGAGTGTGTGTCTCAAATGAGGAGCACTACACCTCTATTTATATTCATCCGTTCACTTAAGTTAACTCATTTGACATGTAGGCTCAAGTTAAATCATGTAGGCTCGAGTTACACATGTAGGCTCAAGTAACCACACTGGGGTGCTGATGACCCACCTTTACAATTAGAGGGGACTACCTCATGACTCTTATTAGTTCTTCCGATTAGGAGCATCGGGGTACAATGTAATACAAGTGGTTCTCTCGGTAGGACCATCGAGGACCACAAAATATACATATAGAATATTCTTCGAAGTTACAATATTTCAACAGCTACAAAGAAGGAAAGAAAGAAGAGAAAGAGCCTTAGTGCTGCAGAGAGGAATGAGTACTAGGGTGACCGACCAGGAAAGAGATCCGCTGGATTCAGGTCATGACCGACAAGAAGAAGAAGGCGTGGAAGAAGAGGTATCCCCTATAGAATAATTATGGATAGAGAAGCAAGAAGCTCTCCAATTAGAAGTTCCCCAAGAAGAAAAACCTCGATCTTCGACGAATTCACGTACCCGGATATAAGCCATTGTCGAAGAAGACCTCAGACTAGGAGCTAGTGACTTTGGTATATGGAGTCGATTAGACGATGATACATACACTGGTAGACATCTAATTATCTGTCGATCAGAAGAAGGAAATTGGATTATGATTCAAGAGGTACCCTCCAACCGAAGTATCCACTTACTTTTATCGACACATGAAGGAGCACCCCCCCTACCAAATACAACTTTGGAGGACACAGAACATTTAGAACTGCGTACAAGTAATTGCAGTTGGACATCGACGGAAGAAGTCGAAACTAATCGACTGCTGGTCGAAGAGGAAATGACAAAAAACAACCGACAGAAATGAGAGTTTCGTCGACGATAGTTCCGCAGAGAGGAATAAGCAAATAACCCCACCACCACCAACTCCTGAAGAAGACAGTGACAGTGACTCCGACATGGGTCATGGGTCGGCACACATCCCTCTATATGAGGGTAATGAGGACCCCAAACGACACTGGTTCATCTGTGAGTTGACTTGGGAGGCTAACCAAGTTACGGATGAAGATAGACAGATGGCACAGTTCGCTGGTGCCTTGAGGAAAAGGGCATTAACTTGGTACATGACCTTTTCTTAAAGAACCCCCTGAGCAAAAAAAGACAAAATAAAAGTGCAATTCCTATCATTTTTAAGACTCCAGATGCAAAACATCTGGCAGCAAAGAAGCTAAATACAACATCGCAGAAGCCAGAAGAAATTGTCCGCGATTACGATAAACGATGGAAAGACCTTATTAGCCAATTGGACTATGTTATTGACAAAGAACAATTATTAATCCAGTGGTTTCTTGCAGGTTTATCACAGAAAATTCACCGACACATAAGTCTGGATACATTTAAGACTTACGAAGATGCGCTTACAAAATCTCTCCAAGTAGAAATGGATGAAGACATACGAACATACTCCACCGATCACATAATAGAAGAACAACTTGAGATTGTATAGAAGTCATTAAAAGAATTAAACCTCAAAAGTCAGGATATATGGTGCATGAAGTGCTCGACAGCCAGACATTCAAAAGACAACTATCGACAGGACATTAGTCGACAGGATGTTCAATTCGTACAAACAAAATGTTTTTGTGACATTTTCCAAGAGCATGGAGACCATTTGACAAAAGATTGCCCATTCAATATGAAGAATGGCAAAGCATCATGGTGTGCAATCTGTGAAACTAAAAATCATAACACTGCTAACTGCCATCTGAATCTCAAGAATCGACAGAATTATCATGCAGTCTATCGGACCAATGCAGTTGCATAGAATAATGAGAAAAACAATGTGCCAAACGATCATAACAATCAAAGATACAAAGGTCAAAGATATGAGTTTCGGTATGATAATCAATGTGGAGGCTATGAAGCTCGAGGTCGATTCCCTGGGAATCGAGACAACCGACCACATCGACCCATCCAATGTTTTACATGTTATAAGGAGGGACACCGATATGCAGACTGTCCATACAAGGACAGAACTGACCTCAAATTTTGTACTAGTTGCGGAGTATGGGATCACTCATTAGAGGATTTCCCTACCATGCCAGAAAAAAATAAATAAAAATAAAAATGTTGATGTCTTGTCGTGTGTGCAAAAAAATGATGTAATAAATACAAAGAATTTTCATATCGTAACCTGACAAGGGACAAAAATAGGAAGCGACAACCCACGAATAAGCAAAATAAAAGAAAAAAATGTCTACCCTGATCCTGTTAAAGAAAAGTAAATATATAAAGATGCAACAAATGTATTTAAATAATTTGCTTGACAGGAAGAGGCTAATGACAATCGACATAACACAATCAAAGATTTAATACAGTTACTACAGAAAGACAACTTAGTATCTCAGCTCATTGACTTGCAATATGAAATAAAACACAAAAATAATGAAAAGCCAAAAAAAAATATCTGCAGTCTAAATCAAAAAGATAAAAGTGATGCCGACCTACTTGTCGACCTGGAAATTGAAGGATACCTTGCCCGACAAGTTGTGCTCAACTTCGGATAAAAAATAAACATCATGACTCGTGACACTTGGGAACAACTGGGCATACCTCGACTATATGAATGAGGTATATACCTAAAACTAGCCGAAAAAGGTCTAATTGAACGTATTGGAGTCTAGAAAAATGTTGACACAACAACTAGGGGAATATCAACCAATGTTGACTTCAAAATTATTGACCCCAAGGAAGGATCCAGTTCCTTCCCAGCGTTAGTAGCTCGAGCTTGGGGAATAAAGATGAAAGCATCGATATCCCTAGACAAGGAAAGAATAAAATTGAAAGGAAATGGACAAAATTTCATTGTACCTATTCATTCATCTCAAGGAGAACCTTGGACTAAACCTATCGATGAAGAAGTCGATATCCAACAACTCTATCAGACACAAAACAATGAAGATTATACATAACCTAATATCTATGCAGAACTTCATTTAGGCAATCAAGAATTAGTAGGATATACTTCAGATGCAGAATTATATGATTGGGAAGTCGAGAACTACGAAACACAAGCAAGAGGGTGCTGGACTATTCAGAAAATACAGAAAAATCTCACCCAACAGTGCTTCATAGTGTCCATTGTCCCAGAAATATTTGAAAAGAAAATAAGGGAATACCCTACTCTAAACCCAACAAATGTAAACACTACACAAATACCAAGATATAAGAAAAGAGAATCACCAGTCATGCATATAGAACAAGTATCCAAAAAAATCAGTGAACATGGACGACCTCAAAGCTTAGTGGAGACTTTTACAGGCCAAGCTGCTAGATGGTGGGATACTGCAGACATGGACAACAGCTTCAACTTTCTTCATAGAAAGATTTGGAGGGAAAAAAATAACTAATCAAGCCCAAATATCTATATTCATTCAAGGATAGAATCCAGAAGCCCATATAAGAGCATGTGAAAAAGAATGGAGAAGGCTTGGGTACAAAGATGAACGTGCATGGCCACGCCTTTTCCTATCAACCCTCTCCGACTTACCAAACAAATGGTATAAAATGGAAGAAGCTCAAGGTGAAACATTCCTATGGCATGAACTCACTGAAAAATTTATCAAAGATTTCAACTTTATACCACAACATGAGAATTTGGTTGAAACAACAAAACAGATTAAAGAATTTATATAACCGACAGAAAACAAACCCTTGAACGACAACCGACGAAAAATGGACTGTAACAATATACAAACCGGGACAATACCACAGTCGATGAGACTACAATTGGAAAATGAAAAGATGAAAGGAAAAATATTTAGATGGAAATCAAACCATATCGAAACGACCAAACCTATCCGCAAAGTACTCAAAATTGAAACAACCGACAAAGAGGATATCGACCGATTGACTGCAGTAGACTTTCCTGCCACATTCTCACAGTTTAAGGAAGGAATTCAACCAATCAATGAAGCTAATGCACCAGAATAGCTAGATGCTAAAGTCAAAACAAGAGAGTTCGACATCTCAAATGATGACCGACCAAAAATCGCAAATATTGCGGACTGCTGGAGTGAAGAACACACAATAGAAATAGTGAACTTACTAAAAGAGTTGCAAGATGTATTTTCTAGAGATTATACAGACCTCAAAGGTTTAGTCCATGAAATGGGTGAAATGAAAATTGACACTAAACCTAATGCTCGACCTGTGAAGAAAAGACCATATAAACTAGCTCATAAATACAAAGAGATAGTCAAAAAGGAGATTAATAACATGCTTGCAGCAGGCATTATCTACCTTATTGACCAATCCGAATGGGCAAGTCCAATGGTTGTTCAACCCAAGAAACATGATCCGACCAAACTAAGAATCTGTGTCGACTTCAAGGAGGTGAATAGAGTAACATTAACAAACCCATTTTCAACTCCTTATGCAGATGAAATCTTAAATGAAGTTGCAGTACATGAATGCTACTCATTCGCAGATGGATTCTCAGGTTATAACCAAGTGCCAATAGCTAAAGAAGATCAGAAAAAGACAACATTTGTATGTGAATTTGGTTAATTTGCTTACACAGTTATGCCTTTTGGATTAAAAAAATGCACCTGCAGTATTCTCTAGAATTGTGGCCAAAATATTCCAAGAATATATTTACAAAACCATGGCAGTATACTTTGATGATTGGACAATATACTCCATGTTAACAGACCACTACAAATGGCTAAGGCTTATGTTGGAAAGATGTCGACAAATCTAGTTAGCATTGAACATCAGGAAGTGCATATTTGTCACCCCATAGGGATATTGTTAGGACACATTGTCTGTAAAGAAGGCATTAAGGTCGAATCTGCAAAAATAAAAATTATCCTCGACTTAAAACTACTAGTGAACTCAAAACAAGTCAGCATGTTACTAGGTCATACAGGATATTACAGAAAATTAATAAGATATTATTCAGACATGACCTATGCACTAGAAGAACTATTAAGGGAAGATAAAGAGTTTGACTGGATAGAAGAATCCCATTTATCATTTGAAAAATTAAAACGAAAACTAGTCGAAGCACCCATCCTAAGGTTTCCAAATTGATCGACTAAATTTCATGTCCACATCGACGCATCAGGGATAGCAATAGGAGCAATCCTAACTCAGCTAGGAGATGATGGAATGTACTATCCCATAGTCTACAGTAGCAAAAAACTAAACAAAGCTGAAAGAAATTACTCGGCAATAGAAAGTGAAGCATTAGGAATGGTCTTCAAACTACAAAAATATCGACATTACCTACTAGCTAATCCATTTATCTTCTATACCAACCATCAAGCACTAAAATACCTTGTCAATAAACCACTACACCATGGGAGAATCTATCGATGGCTACTTCTATTCCAAGAATTTGAATTCGAAGTCATCCAACCAGGTAAGTTAAATGTCAATCTCGACCACTTATCTCGAATCGACATAGGAGAGGAACCAACAGGAGTCGAAGATGACTTACCAGATGCACATCTATTTAGAATAGAAGCAGTCCCAGTAGAGTTAGAGGAAATAACTCAGTTTTTGGAAGATGGAAAAGCACTAGAAGATATGAGTACAAAGAAGAAACAAATTTTAGCAATAAAAGATGCACCATATAGCATAATAAATGGATTCTTGTACAAAATGGGTCTGGATGAAATCCTTAGGAGGTGTGTACTGGAACAAAAAAGAAATAATATCATGCATGAAGCACATTACAGACCTACTGGAGGACACTTCCAAGCAGACATGACTGCAAAGAAAATCCAACAATCAGGGCTATGGTGGCTGACACTTCACAAAGATTGCAAAAATTTTGTAAGCCAATATGACCGATGTCAACGACTAGGTCGACCCCTGCCTACCACAGAAATGCCTTTGATATCAGTAAACCCAAGTTTGACATTTGAAATTTAGGCTATCAACTTCATAGGAGCATTTCCCATACCAGCAAAAAGAATAGGTGCAAGGTACATAATAACCGCAGTCGAGTATGTAACCAAATGGGAAAAGGCAGAACCAGTCGACACATGTTCCAGTGAAATAGCCACAAAATTTATCTATGAAAATATTATCACCCACTTCGGATGGCCACTAACCCTAATCAGTGACCAAGGAACACACTTTATCAATAGAACTATCAAAACTATAACGGACCATTTCCAAATCGACCATCATCAGAGTACAGCATACCATCCTCAGTAGAATGGAGCAATTGAAGCATTTAACAAAACACTAACAAAAGGATTAACAAAAATATGTAATGAAAACAAAGACAACTGGGATGAAAAGGTACCTGTAGTACTATGGGCACACAGAACAACATACAAACGTTCAATCGACCAAACCCCCTTTCGAATAGTGTATGGACAAGAAGCAGTAGTTCCATTACATTTCCAACAACATACACCTATGATCGCAGAGATTTTACACGTCGATGTCGAACAAGGAAGAAAGGACTGACTATTGCAACTAAGTAAACTCGAAGATCACCGACTAATGGCGATACAACATCAAGAAATCTAGAAACAACAACAAAAAGCATGGATTGACAGAAACATAAAAAACAAAAACTTGTCGCTATGAGATCTTGCTTTACTATACAATAGACTGGTAAAAGACAAACCTAAAAAGATACATACAGAACGGATCAATCCGACTAAGGACGTTACAAGGCATAGTATTTCGGAAACTCGTTAATGGAGCCCGACTAAAATGCTACAGAAACTAAAAAAATAAAAAAAACACATATAACGACCATAACGGTTAAACAAAAGCTATAAAAATCTAAAAATCCAAAAAGCAAAATAGTACTGATACACGCACAAAAGAATGACAGAAAATCACCACTTCGACAACTGACATCATGCCCATCGACATAACACCATTGACCATTTTCATAACTGACATCGACCGACGACCTCGATAGTCCCATTGTGCATTCATGACTACAAGCGCCAAAACCAATTCACCATTAACACACACTCAAGTGTTCTTGCTGGACCATCACGTCTGCCATTAGTATACTCCTTAACAAAAACATCCAACGCTTTAACTATAAATACTGAACCACTAAAGGATCATTCACCGCAATCCAAATAGAGAGAGCAATAGAGAAACCAGACGACTGAAAGCCAAGAACATCAAAGAAAAATTGACCAGCAGACTGACAAGATGGCCCCAAAATAGACCAGAGCCTCAGGCAAGACCAAGGAACTACAAGCTGCGGAGACACCATTAGTGAGGAGACTAAAGAACATCAAGAACGCTAAGATGCAAGAAGGCCCATGGACAAAACTATGGGTCGATATAAAAGACTGGGCTTATGTCGAAAAGAAGCCTACCCCCACTACATAGAAGATACAACATAGTACCATTGTAAATTATGTCAACGTGCCGCTCATGGCCAGTTTTGCAGGCACAAAAGAAACAATGGTAAAATTTATCATAAGCCGGTACCACAATGACCGATTTTACTTCGACCAATCAGTCGACATCTTTGGAGAAGTCATTTAAAAACTGATAGGGCTATCAAACAAAGGAGATCTAGTACCCATCGGTATCAAAAAAGGATTGATCGAAGAACTAACAGGGTCAGCATCAGGAAAAAACTCAAAAGGGTTAATGATCAGTCAAATAACACATCGAACGCCACAAATTGTGGCCAAGATCATAGCTATTACACTCACAATGGCAGGTCATGGAAGCGACTTCAAACTGGATATGTTGGAGGAAGTAGACACCATTGGAACCAGTGGAAAGATATACAGATGGGCTGAGTATGTTGTCAGCATGATCAAAAACATCTGTGAGAAATGCCAAGAGATGGGAGGGATTATCAGGTTCCCTTCCCTTATCTTATGGATAGTAATGTTCTTTATTTGCCCTGAAGGAGACAAAAAATTTCAAGAACCGACAAGATTTCATATGTGGAGATTCAAACCATTCTCCCAGAACCATGAAGGAACTTGCCAATGGAAAAGTGATGTTGGAAAACTAGCTCCAGCAGCTCAAGGTCTACACAACCAGATGGAGGTTGCCTCAGAACATCTGACGAAGTCTACCCAAAAAGGCCCACATCTAGCTGTAGCTCAACCATACCATGGCGTGGTACATGCAGGGTGCCAAAACAAATGCAAAAATCCTCGACTACTATCCGACATTCGAAGAAATCTTTTGGGAGCTATCTCGACAGGCGGAACAAAAGTGCCAATACCAGCAAGAGAAAAGGACACATACTTCTTGATAGAGGATCCACTGACATACCAGGAGAAGGAGGAGGATTATGAGCTTAACCTATACATTAGAACCTTTTTGTCAGAGGAGACACCGGTCGAAGGCCTTGGTCGACTTCAAATCATAATCAAACCTCCGATGGCTCAAAGGGAAGAGACACACATAGAATAGCAGGTAACCAACCCGGCTAAAGAAAATATCATCCCGACTCAAGAGCCGAGGGAAGAGATAGAAGCTGAAAATCTAGAATATGTTGTTACTAAAGAGATTATAACCAAATTGTCGAAGGAGATAACATCCGTAAGAAAGAGGAAAATAACACAAGAACAACAACAAGGGAAAGGTAAGCGCAAGCTTATCATTCAGGAGTCCTCAGAAGACAAGGAGGAAATGGTAGCTACGGCCCTCGACATAATAGAGGATGCCGCAGCAAAACAAAGTGCCGATGGAGACCCAATTTCAAAAGTTTGTCGAGGTAGTGGCACAGCCAGGTCGACCAAAGAAGGCGAAGATCACTCACAATTCGAAGCCCGAAAATGTTGTGGATCTCATATCTACACCCCCACCTCTGTCTCCGACAAAAATAACAGAAGAACTAATACCACAACAGCTCTCAGTAAGTCCACTCGACTTCTGCAAGAATGCTATGTCGAAGGCTGTAAAGGAAAAATACAACCGTGATAGAGACCTACATGCATACATTGAAAAACTGCTTGAAATATTCACCACGGTATGAAAACTCTCTACCAAAGCCCCTTTGTTTGAAGCTGGTAGATCCAGACAACCTAGCCAAGTACCCCAGAGGCTATAGAATTTTTCAACTATCACTTTGACCTTTGAGAGAAACCCTGACAAAGAAGATGAAGTTGTTGCACGTCGGATCACGTCTATCACTCCTACCGACCTTGAACCCCATCCACTAGCCCTTGAACCGACCGGAGATGAGGAAGGAGAAAACATGGAGGACATAAGTCGAGAAATCGACCAAATTTTCTCCGACCTAGATTCACCCCCTCATATTGACAATCCACCACCCGACCACACTTCCACTAACCCAATCACACCCCACCATTCATTGAACCCATCACCACCACCTCCCAACTCAGAACCCTTAATTCAACCAGCTACAGCAGAACCACCTCCACTGCAACCATTAGCGACTACTGCATCCACTTCAAGACCCTTTGTATCTAACCAACTAGAGGCACAACCAGATGCAGTAGTCATCCCACCACCCCAACCAGAAATACCACCCATCACTACTGCCCCACAAACAAAAAATCTAGTTTTTACTCCTAAAGGTACACGGGTGCCACAAACAGAGCCACACAAGCACAAGAAGAAGGAGAAAAAGAAGAAAGATCATCATGAACAAATGACAATGGTCCATATCAATCAGCTCAGGTCGACCACTGCAGTCGATACAACCAAGTTGAAGGATACAGAGCTAGGACAACTCCTGGAAACCCTAGCAGTCAAAGCAAAGATAAGGAGCTAGGAGAGATGTAAGGAGCTCGACAACAAAGAAAAAGAACAAGTCGAGTTCCTCAACAAATGCATAAACCTTGTACAATTAGTAATACCAGGACCAGCAGAGCCCGACACCGACAAACCACTAGAAAGAAATTATAAGTTGTTTGAGAAGGTGGTGTCGGCCCTGCAGGCACAAATCCAGGATACAAAGGATGAGCAGAAAGAAGAAACCGTTTGACTCTTGATGGAGAAACATACAACCTTTTCAAAAGCATACAGGGTGTTGCAAGATCACATGGAGGAGTCTGTTATCACAGAAGAAATACTGCGATACTGTCCTGCTTACTACGAGCGAGTCTATCAGCAAACTAGGTAGACCCGACAGAAGATCCAAGTGCTCGAGAAGAGGAAGAGAACTGACGATGCACTCAAACACACAATTGAAGACCAAATAGTGCTTGAAACAACCAAACTACAGAAGCTCAAGAAAGAAGCACATCAGTGGGTGCAACAATCCATTCCAAACCTAGAAAAAGTAGACATCATCTTCCCACAGATGAAAAGACTACTAGAGACAGCAGAGGAAAAGGACCAGCTTATGGGTCCTGACATGGAAAAAATAGCAGAAATTTCCATACCAGAAAAAATGTCAATCTTATCAAATCTGACTACACTAACCATCGACATAAAAAACATTTTGTAGAGTTGGATGGATTTCCAACATCAACTGGCAGTGACAGCTGAAGCAATTGTCGAAGTCTGTGTACAGAAAATACCAACCAACAGACTTCATAGCCCATGAAGATCAAGCACAAAGAATGACTACTGAGATGGACAAAGAAGTTTTGGGTACCTCCCTGTTTCTTCAGGACAAAGAAACGTTTTGTTTGTGGGGGATATGTTGGAGGAGCAAGTCGGTAAGCCGACTTAGTCGATCAGCCAACTAAGTCGGTCGGCCAACTAGTTAGAGATTAGGTCGGCCACCTAAGGTCGTGTCGGTTGATTGAACCAACATGAAGTTATTTGTAACTATTTGTAATTCATATATATTAGGCTGTTGAGCCAGATGAGAAATCGGTTTAGTTCTCTGTATTGTATGGACCCTCTCATATTAATTTAATCTGTTATTCTATCCACTTGTTCTTATCTCTTGTCTCTGTTATGTATGTATGTTTTAGTATGTATTATTGGTAACCTTATGTGATCTGTGATATTACAACAAATCCCATTCAGCCCGTTGTTTTAATATTGATGAGTATTTAGCCGTAGTTATCCATACCCAATTGGTTGAATTTCCTAAAGTCAGGTTCTTTAGATATCAGTCATATTTGTTGAACATGCTTTTGTGTTCTAATGTGTCGGAGTTG
>LPNX010667104.1:0-15457 GCA_001517045.1 Pseudotsuga menziesii
TGAGAAAGAGAGAAAGAGAGAGAGTGAGATGGGGGAGACAAAGATATATATATAGAGAGTGGGGGACACAGACTTAGAGGGAGAGGGAGAGGGAGAGGGAAAAAGAGGGGGAAGGGGAGAGGGGGGGGAGGGTAAGATGGAGATAGAGGGACACACACACACACACACACACATATATAGAGAGAGAGAGGAAGGGAGGGATAGAGAGGCATACAGAGCGAGAGAAATATAGAGGAGAGAGGGAGAAAAATTCAAGGAGAAAGAGTGAGGGAGAGCAAGAGAGAGAAAGAAAAAGTAAGGGAGAGGGATAGGGAGAGAGAATAAGAGGGATATGATGAGAGACTAAGGGGGAGAGTGGGAGAGAGGGAGAGATATAGGAGGAGGTGAGATAAAGGGGGAAAGATAGGGGGAGTGAGAAAGAGGGATAGAGAGATGGGGGCAGAAAGAGGGAGGGGGGAGGGAGAGAAGGTGGGGAGAAAGAGGGAGAGGGAGAGAGGGAGAGAGGCTGAGACTCTGTCACATACCTCAATTTTTTAAAATAATGTTAATTGTTTTAATTTGATTTCCTAAGGAATTATGTTAAATTTAATGCTAAGTAGGAACTGATGACTCAGCAGAGTCAAAAGAAGTGGAATGTAATTCTGAATATTTAATTATTAATAAATAAAAAGTGGAGACAACAGCATGGGAGAGCTGTTAATAAGAGTGTTACTAGTCAAAATGGTGGAAGGAACTAGGTGGAGGGAAAAAGACAAGTGGCAGCATCCTTAAACACTTCCTATGTTGCAGGTGGAAACTTCCCTACATTCGGGGTCATGATCCCCCAAGAAAGTGGGATCTGAGCAGGTGGCTCAATAAATGACAACTAACCCAAAAAGACCTAGGAAATATTTTAAAAGTACCCAATGAATAGAGCTGGGGTTACTCAGATATTTTCTATGAGAAGAATCATTCAGGAGGAATTCTATTTAAGGAATTCATTGGGGTAAAAGCGAAAACCTAAAAGGAAAGTGTTTTTGAGAGATAATCTGTAGTAACTTGGTCTGATACAACTTGCTAGCTGAGAGAAATTACTGATAAGTTCAGGATTGGTACTGAGTCTGAATACTGGTACTTGATTTTTGCTGCACCTAGTTCGAGCCAGGGAGACCAAAGAAAACTCGGGGGTCCTGAGGAGTCACTGTTGGAGCACTCTACAGGAGTTGGTAGGGAGGAACGACCTCCCATTGCTATTGTCGTCCAATCTCAATACAGGTTCTGCCATCTAATAATATTCATTTTTATATCTATGTATGATTGAATTTTATGTTTGTAGCTTATGATGTAAGGATTTAGATCGATTAGTAATGAAGTTGTTCTTAGTTAGTTTAGTAACAAAGTCTTTTTTATGAGAATTAAACCCTCACCTGTGTTTTTCCTCATCTGGAGTTATCTAGACCGTACTCCAGCACAGGGGGGGAAATTATAAATAAAGATAGTATGATGAAAATAAAAAATAGAATGTCAATGGAATTATAGATTATTTTCTTTTATTGATTTATCAGAAGAGATATCCTTGTACCAGGAGTAGTGTTAAACCTGGATAGAGATTGTCAGTTTACTAGATACAGAGAAAGAAGCTATACTATTTACTGACAGTAGTATGTGTGGGTAGATAAAAAAGTTCTGGATACAATATTTACTTTCATAAATCTTATTGCTTATTTGAATTTAAGGAAAGAGTATAATAGTCAAACTAGAGTAGGGTTAAGCTAATAGAGATGCTTTACAACTTTACAGTCTACTTCTTTCCAGTTTTTAACTATTGTTTGTATAATAATCAATTGAAAGAAAGAATAGTTAGAATATTGATTTACTTATATAGATAGTCTATTTAGTATCAGAATCTATTTATAGATAGTAATGTATTTCATTCATTCATTTCTGTTCTATCTAGCTAAGCATAAACAAAAATTTACAACTGCCAACCTATACCTTCTAAGATTTCAATAAACGCAGTACCTAGTTAGTTCTTTTACTTTTATTTTATAAATATTAACTTATAACATAAACAAGACAATGTAGAATATAGAGAGTACTACTATAAAGTGTTTAGAAGAGTAAGTGTAAGAACACAGTAATAAAATACTAACTTTTGTGATTAATTTTAAACAAGAAATAAACTTAATAATTATATAATGATAAGAATAATATTAATATATAGATAAAGTAATGTTTATCCCATTATAATAAACATTAACCAGAATATGATTTATGTACTCAAAGGCTGTACCCAATAGATACATAAATACTTCAGTGAATTCATGGAGTTCTTATATCTCCGAAGGATAAAGATTTTATAACAATCTTTTACAATTTCTTTTATAACAAAGTAAACTAGTATAAAAATAAAAACAATGAACATAAACCCTAGCAGCTAATAATTTAAATGATTTACAAAGTGTAATTTAGATTACAGGAATCTAAGTAACATAACTTAAATAGGCTCATTATGCCAAGCTTAATTAATATATATTAACATAAATAAAACAAATTAATTTCAGTATTGTACTGGAAACAAAAGATATTTTCAAGAAGACTGTATAAACAACTTTACATTATCGAGTTCAGGGTAAAACCCTACCAAAATCAGAGTATACAATGGAGTTAATAAAGGAAAGAGTCTAACTCCTTAATGCCTCTCGGCTTTAAACAAAATCTGCAAAGTAAGGCTTTTACAGCCTGTACAACATTAACACACACACACACACACACATATATATATTACATAGTAATAAATTAAAGCTCAAAATCATAGTCTCAGCCTCAGTCGCAGATCCCATTTTGTGAAACGAAGGTTTAACCTCTTAAACAAGAGCAAACGGGTTCATTTAACTAAACCAAGGAAACCACGAGGGTTACAGACCATGAAGGCCAACCCATGACTGTCCCCAAGGCACCGACAAGGAGGAAAATGCCATGGTTAAACTAGGCTTACTGTTCAATAGCAAGTCGCCATGGTCTCGGACCAGCCTCACAGATGGAGACAAGCCATCACCTGCAAACGAGAAGCACGATAGTGTTAAAAACAAGTGAACAAATTAATATACATACTTCAAATTTAAAAACTATGAAGTATAACAGGAGGGTGGGTAACGCTTTTACCTAGAACTTTACGGAAGCATGACCACCCATAACTAGAAGAACAACCACCAGTGCAAGGAGAAGGAAACCCTTCATCACTGAAAGAAGAGATGAGGTTACCAACCAGTAGGAAACTAACCATGACTAAGAATGAAAAGAACAAGCGTAGCAACCATTTAGGCTCAGTTCGGCACATCAAATTCTGACTAGAGTCGCTACTCTACGATAAAACCCTATGCACAACAGCCTTGAGTCGAAAGGCCACAGCTCATAACACCAAGGTAAAATGAGGACTCTACATATTTAAAGAGTTCAGGACTGAGCATGCAAGATGGAGAAACCCTAAAGAAAAATCACTCACCAACGCTCAAACAAACAAAATTTTGGCTACATCAATCCTTTAAAGTGCATTGGATGAGCCCATGAGGAGTATAACCATCAAAATGAATGCTAATAGATAGTGCAAGCGACGATGCCGATAGGAAGGTTTTTGCAGAGCGGCCAGAGGCCCGAAGGCGATGAAGGAATGTCAAACTAGGGTTCAATACTACCCTTTAAACCTCCAAAACTTGGATATAATGAGGCCACGTTAACACTTTATTAATTGGCATGCAGTGGGTAGGAACATTACAGTTTACAATGAGCAAGTTTCCAATGATTTGTAATCTGAATCATACAATGGAAAGTTCTACAAGGTTCGTTACACCTTTTGTCAACCCACCTGCAATATAAAATTCAACCACGAAAACCTTAGAATGATGTTTGGAATGTATATTAACGTGGATCCTTATCCTTTGTGTGATCTAGCATATTTACATATAGAGGCTTATAATGTTTGTTGGTAAATCATAGAGCGAGGGGGAATAATAGTTTATCGTCGTGCAGTCCTTTTTATAAACGTTCTCTCTATGCTATGTAAAATACTTACCTTAGTTCATAAATTAAAGTAAAGGAGACAATTTTATAGAGTTTATAAAACTATAAAACGAATTTAAGCTATAAATTGATCATGATTATGGTTTATTCTTTGACCCCTTATGTTCACCCCTTGCACTTTCTTTATACAATGTAAATTAATAACTCAATCAATAGCTATAATTCTAATCTGAATGTATACTATAGAAGGTTATGAAGGGAGTTATAGAATCATTTTATGATAAATATCTTTTTGTCAAGTTAACCTCAATTTCTTGATGGTATAGTTATTAAACTAATAAATTTTTTAATTGAGTATAGTAAGTCTTAAAATGTTCAAGAATCTTAGCATCTAACTATTAATGATCTATTGACCTTAAAATAGATATAGTTCCCAAGCAAATTATGTGCAGATAATCTCAGATCTTTAAAAACTAATGTAAATCTTTAAAGGTAGCTTGTATTAAAGTAGTAAACCCTTTAAACTTTGAAGTAATGGAAGTGGGAGTCTGGTAGATAAACTCCTTATCATTTTACACTATGCAGCAGCCATTTCAAGCATGACGTAAACCAGTAATTATGGACATTTTAAATTAGATCTTTGACTTTATAATTCTGCCATACTTACTATGCTGGTAAAGAAATAGTTAACGCATTTTACACTTGACAATTAGTATAAACATCAAAGAGTTTAGTACTCAACAAGAATTATTAAATCACGCCTTCAAGAAGGAAAACAACTGTCATCAATACTAGTAGAATTAAATCTCTTTCCATAACATCTTAAAAAGAAGAACGGTTTAATGCTTTCCCTCGATAAGCTTTGGAAACTGACTAGCATGTATATTCTCTACTGAATTAAATTTTGTGCGTCGAATTTATATTGAGTACTTTAGAACTTTTATAAGCAGCACCCAAACCTCTTACCTGTAAATCTGTAAGAGATGGAAAAATTCTGCATTAGCTCGAAAGCTAAGTAAGCCCAGATTTTCATGACAGTTCCACCGTGGTCGCAAGAAGAAAACAAGTCAGTAAACTGAAAAGGAACTGTTATATAAAGATAAAGATAATCAAAAGATAATTCAGATAATGAATTCAGTAACATATAACTAATTAAACAATTAGTGTCTGCATTTATAAAAATTATATGCATTTTAAAAAAAATTAATTTTTTTCTGAAAATTTGGGGTTTTGACATGTGGTATCAGAGCATAAGGTTCAAACACTAGGCCTTGATGCAGCCCAGTTAACTTCCATAGAACAGTAAAGTAAGATAATATACTAACATATATTCTATTTTATGTAAAGAACATAAAATTTCTTTTCTGAAGTTTAATAGGCAGGTATGGAGAAGCTGGGAGAGTATGCTCAGGAGGAGTCTCCAGATACAGAAACAAGACAATTGCCTAGAGAACCTATGTTAGAGGAGGAGACTTCCAATTCTTCAGAGCTGTTTTAGATTGTAAAATATTTGAATACTGATATGGAATCGGTCAAGAGGGAGAATGAGAGGATTTTGAAGGCTCAGAAAAATTCCAAACTGAAGGAAGGAGCAAAAGATCAGAATTTAAGGATGTTAGTCATCAAATAAGGTCTAAAAAGATGAAGCTGACGAAAACTAAAAGCAGTTCATCATCTTAAGGGTTCGGTGAATGAAAAATTTACCATACTGCTAGTGACAGTAGTGAGGCTGAGTTGTATGACAGAAAGAATAAATACAGACCATATGAGGAAATTTTAGGGGAGTTTAAAAAGATAAAGCCCCCAACTTTTAATGGAGAGACCAAAAAAGGGGAAGAAGCAGAGTCCTGGTTATCCGAGATGAGGAGGTATTTTCATATATACAATTATTCAAATTATCTGAAGGAAAGAATGCCAATATATAATCTCTCGGGAAAGCAGACATATGGTGGAAAGATCTGAAGAGAGTTAAGCGTATCAGGGAAAAAGAAGTTAATTGGAGTACCTTTAAAAGGTACTTCAAGAAGAAATTCTTGTCCGAGCAATATTACGAAGAAAAAGCTAAAGAATTTTATGAATTGAAGTTAGTTTCAATGACTATGAAAGATTTGAACATTAAATTCTTATGCTTGCTTAGGTTTGTACCTTACGTAGTAGACGAGAAACCTAAAGTGCAGTGATTTCTTAGTTGTCTACCATATCAGATCAAGGATATAATTGAGTATGATAACCCAAAGACTATGGAGGAAGCCATGAGGAAGGCTAATTTATATTTTGGGCAGAATAGGAAGAAAGAAGGCTTAGCTAACTGGAAGGCTAAGAAAAACAACAATCAGCCTGAGTTTAAGAAGAAGGAATTTGTACCCCAGAGGAATTTCAAGAATAATAAGAATACAAATTATTCTAATAATAAGAATTTCTAGGGAAATAGAAATGGTACTTCCAATAATTCGAATAAATTTAAGGGCAAGGAAGCTACAAATAACCATGGAAATTTTACCAAGAGTTTTGAACGTAAGGAGCCTGTTAAGTGATGGGAATGTAATGGCCCGCACTATGCCTCGATCTACCCAAACCGAAAAAAGTCAGTCAGCAATATTCATACTGTGCAGGAGGAAATGATTGTTGGAGAACTAGTAAGGACTATGCCTAGAATAAATGCATTTTTGGAGAACCACCAAGCTCACTATCAAACTTCCATGGTGGAAATAGAAGGTATGATTAATCAAACCCCTATAACCATTTTAATCGATCCAGGAGCTAGTATTAGTTACATTGCACCTCAGATAGTGGAAAATGTAAGTTGTATGTTGATAAGTTTGATAATTCCTGGTTAGTTCAATTAGCCACTGGGGCAAAAAGAAAAGTATCATGTTTTGTGAAAGAATGTGCTTTACTTATGGATGAATTTAAAACTACAGTTAAGCTTAATGTTTTGTCACTTGGCTCATATGATTTACTGATTGGCATGGATTGGTTAGAGCAGCATAAGGTAGTTTTAAATTGTTACGATAAATATTTTACATGTTTAAATAGTGATGAACAACCAGTAAAGGTTAAGGGTATTCCTAGAAAAACTATAATCAGACAGATTTCTGCTTTACAACTCAAAAGAGCTGTTAGAAAAGGATGTAAATCCTATGCTGTAACTATTACAGATGAGGCAATTAAATCTAAAATAGATAAGTCAAAAATAGAAGATATTCTTGTTTTAAAGGAGTATACTGATGTATTGCCAGAATAAATTCTAGGATTACCTCCAAGGAGAAAATTGGATTTCACTATTGAGCTGGTACTGGGTGCGGTACTTAGCTCGAAAGCCCATATCGAATGAATATTTTAGAACTTAATGAGCTAAAATCACAACTAAAAGAGTTAATAGATAAGAAGTACATTCGACCTAGTGTGTCTCCTTGGGGAGCACCAGTCATCTTTGTCAAAAATAAAGATGAAACTATGCAACTATGCATAGACTACCGTCAACTAAACAAGATGACTATTAAAAATGGATATCCATTGCCCCGCATAGATGATATGTTTGATCAGCTACGTGGAGCCACGGTGTTCTCAAATATAGACTTGAGGTCAGCATATCATCAAGTAAGAATTAAGGATGAAGATATCTTCAAGACAGCCTTTATAACAAGGTATGGACATTACGAGTTTGTCGTAATGCCATTTGGGCTTACCAACGCCCCAACTGTCTTTATGTGCTTAATGAATAATATAATGCATAAATACTTAGATAAATTTGTTGTCATTTTTATTGGCGACATCTTAATTTACTCTAAAATGGAAGAAGAACATAAAAAACACCTAAAGATAGTATTACAAGAGTTGCAAGAACAACAAATCTTCATGAAGTTTAGCAAGTGTGACTTCTTTAAGGATGAAATCCAGTACTTAGGTCACGTAGTGACTAAGGAAGGGATTTCAGTAGATCCTAAAAAGATTCAGGAAATCGAAGATTGGCCAGTTCCAAAAGATGTATTGGATGTTAGGTCATTCATGGGAATTATCGGTTCTTACCGGAGATTCATTGAAGGCTTCTCAAAAATAACAAATCCGATCACTTCCTTGAAAAAGAAAGGTAAAAAATTTGATTGGAACTTAAAATGTGAAGAAAGTTTTAAGAAATTAAAAACCTTATTAACAAGTGCACCTATTATAAGAATAGAAGATCCTAATAAGGACTTCGTAGTATGCATTGATGCCTGTAATGATGGCTTAGGCGGTGTTCTAACTCAACATGAGCATGTTATTGCCTATGAGTCTAGGAAGTTAAAAATTCACGAAAATAATTACGCAACTTATGATCTAGAACTTGCGGTTGTTATACACGCCTTAAAAATGCGGCGACATCATTTAATAGATAGAAAATTTACTCTAATGACTGATAATAAAGGACTGAAATATCTTTTAGACCAGCCTAACTTAAATGCTAGACAAGCAAGGTGGTTATCCTTCTTGAGTGAATATGATTTTGAAATCCAGCACATAAAGGGTAAGGAAAATAAGGTGGCTGATGCATTGAGCAGAAACACAAAGCTAAAATTTACAGCAGAAATCAGCACTTATGATTCTGATTTAAATAAACAGCTTAAAGAAGGGGTAAGACAAGATGAAATTTATCAGAAATTGCAAATTACAGCTAAAGAAGAACCTACATAAAGCTTAATAAAAGATTATAGTCTAAATGAAGATGGATTTTTATTATTTAAAGATAAACTGTATGTGCCTAATATGCCCAAGGTTAAGTTGTTGATTCTGGACGAAGTCCATAAAACACCTTACTCATGACATCTAGGTTACCAAAAGACTGTAACCATGCTAAGAAAAGAATAGTTTTGGCCTAATATGAAATTTGAGGTAGCTGAATACATTGCTAGATGTTTGGAATGTCAACAAGTGAAAACCGAACACCAACATTCGGCTGGTTTGCTACAACCTTTACCTATTCCCAGCTGGAAATGGGAAGTGATTAGCTTAGATTTTATTACTGGACTACCCAGAAATCAGAATCAAAATGACTCTATTATGGTGGTAGTTGACATGTTAAGCACATTTTGTTCCTATCAAAACTACTTACAAGGCTACCAATATAGCTGATATATAGTTAAATAATATTTTTCGGTTACATGGAGTACCGAAGGTTATCATTTTAGACAAGGATCCTAAATTCACAGAAAATTTTCTGAATTCCTTGTTTAAGGGATTAAATACAACACTAAATTTCAGCACCTCCTTCCATCCTCAAACATATGGACAGACTGAAAGAGTGAATCAAGTGTTGGAGGATTTATTAAGGATGTATGTTAAAGATCAGCCAGGTAAGTGGGAGGACTACTTACATCTAGCAGAGTTTGCATATAATAATAACTATCAGTCAGCAACTAAGTTTAGTCCATTTAAAATTTTGTACGGACGTAAATGCAACACTCCTATCTCCTGGGATAATCCAGTAGATAGATTGGTGTTAGGACCAGAATTATTGAAGGAAATGGAGGTAATTGTAAAACAAGCGCAGGAAAATTTGAAGGTGGCACAGGATCGGCAAAAGAGCCAAGCAAAATTGAAAAGAACTCCCAAAGAGTTTCAGATAGGTGAGCATGTATTTATAAAGGTAAGGCCAAAGAAAATATCTCTAACACTGGGGAGTTGTGCAAATTTAGCACCATGTTACTATGGTCCGTTTGAAATTTTATCTAGAATTGGTCAAGTTGCATACCAACTAGCATTACCACCTAACTTGAAAGTACATAATGTTTTTCATATCTTTGTTTTAAAAAAGTATGTTCATGATGCTACTCATGTGGTTGATTGGAATGTTGTATAGGTGGAACCAAAATGAGAAATTCTGGTGGAACCGGACTGTATCGTCGGGAGGAGGGAAAATACTCTGCGGAACTGCACCATTGGACAGGTGAAGGTGCAATGGAAGCACCTTAGTCCTGAAGAGTCTACCTGGGAAATGGAAAGTAAGATGCAGGAGGCATACCCAAATCTATTCTAGGAGACTGCAGAGGATGAAGAATAAGTAACATCGGGGACAATGTTATATTTTAAGGGGGTGTGTATGTCACATACTCCAATTTTGTAAAATAATGTTAATTGTTTTAATTTGATTTAATAAGACATTATGTTAAATTTAATGCTAAGTAGGAACTGATGACTCATCATAGTCAAAATAAGTGGAATGTAATTCTGAATATTTTATTATTAATAAATAAAAAGTGGAGACAACAGCATGGGAGAGCTGTTAATAAGAGTGTTACTGGTCAAACTAGTGGAAGGAACTAGGTGGAGGGAAAAATACAAGTGGAAGCATCCTCAAACACTTCCTATGTTGCAGGTGGCAACTTCCCTACATTTGGGGTCATGATCCCCCAAGAAAGTGGGATCAGAGCAGGTGGCTCAATAAATGACAACTAACCTAAAAAGACCTAGGCAATCTTTTAAAAGTACCCAATGAATAGAGCTGGGGTTGCTCAGATATTTTCCAGGAGAAGAATCATTAAGGATGAATGCTATTCAAGGAATTAATTGGGGAAAAAGGGAAAAACTAAAAGGAAAGTGTTTTTGAGAGATAATCTGTAGTAACTTGGTCTGATACAGCTTGCTAGCTGAGAGAACTTACTGATAAGTTCAGGATTGGTACTAAGTCTGAAGACTGGTACTTGATTTTTGATGCACCTAGTTCCATCCAGGGAGAACAGAGCAAGCTCGGGGGTCCTAAGGAGTCGTTGTTTGAGCGCTCTCCAGGAGCTGGTAGGGAGGAACGACCTCCCATTGCTGTTGTCGTCCAAGCTCAAAACAGGTTCTGCCATCTAATAATCTTTGTTTTTATATTTGTGTATGATTGAATGTTATGTTTGTAGCTTATGATGTAAGGATTTAGATGGCTTAGTAATGAAGCTGTTCTTAGTTAGTTTAGTAATAGAGTATTTTTTATGAGAATTAAACCCTCACCTTTGTTTTTCCTCATCTGGAGTGATCTAGACCGTACTCCAGCACAGGGGGGGGAATTATAAATAAAGATAGTATGATGAAAATACAGAATAGAATGTCAATGGAATTATAGATTATTTTATTTTATTGGTTTATCAGAAGAGATATCCTTGTACCAGGAGTAGTGTTAAACCTGGATAGAGATTGTCAGTTTACTAGATACAGAGAAAGAAGCTATACTATTTACTGACAGTAGTATGTGTGGGTAGATAAAAAAGTTCTCGATATAGTATTTACTTTCAGAAATATTATTGCTTATTTGAATTTAATAAAAGAGTATAATAGTTAAACTAGAGTAGGGTTAAGCTAATAGAGATTCTTTACAACTTTACAGTCTACTTCTTTCCAGTTTTTAACTACTGTTTGTATAATAATCAATTGAAAGAAAGAATAGTTAGAATCTTGATTTACTTATACAGATAATCTATTTAGTATCAAAATCTATTTATGGATAGTAATGTATGTCATTCATTCATTTATGTTCTATCTAGCTAAGCATAAACAAAAATTACAAATGCCAACCTATACCTTCTAAGATTTCAATAAAAGAAGTACCTAGTTAGTTCTTTTACTCTTATTTTATAAATATTAACTTATAACATAAACAAGACAATGTAGAATACAGAGAGTACTACTATAAAGTGTTTAGAACAGTAAGTGTAAGAACACATTAATAAAATACTAACTTTATGTGATTAATTTTAAACAAGAAATAAACTTAATAATTATATAATGATAAGAACAATATTAATATATAGATAAAGTAATGTTTATCCCATTATAATAAACAATAACCAGAATATGATTTCTATACTCAAAGGCTGTACCCAATAGATACATAAATACTTTAGTGAATTCATGGAGTTCTTATATCTCTGAAGGATAGAGATTTTATAACAATGTTTTACAATTTATTTTATAACAAAGTAAACTAGTATAAAAATAAAAAAAATCAACATAAACCCTAGCAGTTAATAATTTAAATGATTTACATAGTATAATTTAGATTACAGGAATCTAAGTAACAGAACTTAGATAGGCTCATTATGCCAAGCTTAATTAATATATATTAACATAAATAAAACAAATTAATTTCAGTACTGTACTGTAAACAAAAGATATTTTCAAGAAGACTATATAGACAGCTTTACATTATCGATTTCAGGGTAAAACCCTACCAAAATCAGAGTATACAATGGAGTTAATAAAGGAAAGAGTTTAACTCCTTAATGCCTCTCGGCTTTAAACAAAATCTGCAAAGTAAGGATTTTATAGCGTGTACAACATTAACATATATATATATATATATATAGTAATAAATTAAATCTCAAAATCATAGTCTCGGCCTCAACCGCAGATCCCATTTTGTAAAACGAAGGTTTAACCTCTTAAACAATAGTGAATGGGTTCATTTAACTGAACCAAGGAAATCACGAGGGTTACATACCACAAAGGCCAACCCACGACTGTCCCCAAGGGACCCAAAAGGAGGAAAATTCCATGGTTAAACCAGGCTTACCATTCAATAGCAAGTCGCCACGGTCTCGCACCAGCCTCGCAGATGGAGACAAGACATCACCTCCAAATGAGAAGCACGATAGTGTTAAAAACCAGTGAACAAATTAATATACATACTTCAAATTTAAAAACTACGAAGTATAATAGGAGGGTGGATAACGCTCTTACCTAGAACTTTACAGAAGCACGACCACCCATAACTAGAAGAACAACCACCAACGCGAGGAGAAGGAAACCCTTCATCACTGTAAGAAGGGAGGAGGTTACCAACCAGCAGGCAAATAACAATGACTAAGAATGAAAACAACAAGCACAGCAACCATTTAGGCTCAGGTTGGCACATCAAATTCTGACTAGAGTCGCTACTCTACGATAAAACCCTATGCACAGCAACCCTGAGTCAAAAGGCCATGGATCATAACACCAAGCTAAAATGAGGACTCTACACAGTTAAAGAGTTTGGGACTAAGCATGCAAGATGGTGAAACCCTAAAGAAAAATCACTGACCAACGCTCAAACAAACAAACTTTTGGCCACAACAATCCTTTACAGTGCGTTGGACGAACCCACGAGGAGTATAACCAGCAAAATTACTACTAACAGACAGTGCAAGCGATGGTGTCGATATGAAGGTTTTTGTAGAGCGACCGGAGGCCCAAAGGTGACGAAGGAATGTCAAACTAGGGTTCAAGACTACCCTTTAAACCTCCAACACTTGTCTATAATGAGGCCACGTTAACACTTTATTAATTGGCATGCAGTGGGTAGGAACATTACAGTTTACAACGAGTGAGTTTCCAATGATTTGTAATCTGAATCATACAATGGAAAGTTCTACAAGGTTTGTTACACCTTTTGTAAACCCACCTGTAATATAAAATTCAACCATGAAAACCTTAGAACGATGTTTGGAATGTATATTAACATGGATCCTTATCCTTTGTGTGATCTAGCATATTTACATATAGAGGCTTATAATGTTTGTTGGTAAATCATAGAGCGAGGGGGAATAATAGTTTATCTTGGCGTGACCCTTTTTATAAACCTTCTCTCTATGATATGTAAAATACTTACCTTAGTTCATAAATGAAATTAAAGGATACATTTTTATAGAGTTTATAAAACTATAAAAACCAAGTTAAGCTATAAACTGATCATGATTATGGTTTATTCTTTGACCCCTTGTGTTCACCCCTTGCACTTTCTTTATACAATGTAAAGTAATAACTCAATCAATAGCTATAATTCTAATTTGAATGAATACTATAGAAGGCTATAAAGGGAGTTATAGAATCATTCTATGATAAATAGCTTTTTGTCAAGTTAACCTCAATTGCTTGATGGTACAGTTATTAAACTAATAAAGTTTGTAATTGAGTATAGCAAGTCTTAAAATGTTCAAGAAGCTTAGCATCTAACTATTACTGATCTATTGACCTTAAAATAGATATAGTTCCCAAGCAAATTATGTGCAAATAATCTCGGATCTTCAAACACTAATGTAAATATTTAAAGGTAGCTTGTATTAAAGTAGTAAACCCTTTAAACTTCGAAGTAATGGAACTGGGAGTTTGGTACATACAATCCTTATCATATTACACTGTGAAACAACCATTTCAATCATGGCGTAAACCAATAATTATGGACATTTTAAATTAGACCTTCGACTTTATAATTCTGCCATACTTGATGTGCTTGTAAAGAAATACTTAACGCATTTTACACTTGACAAATAGTATAAACATCAAAGAGTTTAGTACTCAGTAAGACTTATTAAATCACGCCTTCAAGAAGGAAAACAACTGTTTTCAATACTAGTAGAATCAAATCTCTTTCCATAACATCTTAAAAAGAAGAACAATTTAATTCTTTACCTCGATAAGCTTTGGAAACTGACTAGCATGTATATTCTCTATTGAATTAAACTTTGTGCGATGAATTTATATTGAGTACTTTAGAACTTTGATAAGCAGCACCTGAACCTCTTACCTGTAAATCTGTAAGAGAAGGAAAACTTCTACATTAGCTCGAAAGCTAAGTAAGCCCATATTTTCATGACAGTTCCACCTTGTGGTCGCAAGAAGAAAACATGTCAGTAAACAGAAAAGGAACTGTTATATAAAGATAAACATAATCAAAAGATAATTTAGATAATGAATTCAGTAACATATAACTAATTAAACAATTAGTGTTTGCATTTATTAAAATTATATGCATTTTAAAAATTTGCAGTTTTGACAGACTCTAGGGAGGAGGAGGGAGAGGGAGAGAGAGATAGTGAGATATAGAGAGGGAGATCGAGAGGGAGAGGGAGAGAGAGAGAGAGGGATAGGGAGAGAGAAAGATAGATATAGATAAAGAGAGAGAGGGTGGGGATAGGTAGAGAGAGAGAGGTGGGGGGAGGAGAAAGAGAGGGAGAGAGTGATAGAGAGAGGGATGGAGAAAGGGAGAGAGGCAGGGTATAGTGAGTGAGATGGAGAGAGAGAGTGGGGTTGGGGGTGGGGAGTAATATACAGAAGGAGAGCGAGAGGGAGAGGGACATAAAGGGGGGAGGGGAGAGGGGAAGGTAGGGGAGATAGGGATAGATTGGGATAGAGAGAGAGAGAGAGAGAGAGGGAGAGAGAGAGGGAGAGCGATAAAGAGTGAGGGAGAGGGAGAGAAAGGTGAGAGAGGGAGGAAGAGAGAGAGAGAGCGAGAGAGAGGAGAGATGGAGAAAAGTAGATGGATAAATAGTGAGGTAGAGAGACAAAGATTAAGGGAGAGGGAAAGAAAGGGAGAGAGAAGGAGAGGGAGAGAGAGAGAGAGGGAGAGAGAGAAAGGGGAAGAGAGAGAGAGAGACAGAGAGACAGAGGGAAAGAAAAATAGAGGGATATGGCGAGAGAGGGAGGGTGGGAGAGGGTGAGAGAGAGGGGGAGAGAGAGAGAGAGTGAC
>LPNX010667105.1:0-80856 GCA_001517045.1 Pseudotsuga menziesii
ATCCTTGACAACTCAGCAACCCGCCACAGTCACCAGTGTTGCAGGTGCCTTTACCAGTAGCGTCGAAGGAGCAGCCAGTACGCCCCCAGATTCTGCCTCCTGTTGTATCTCCGGCAACATCAAAACTCCAGGTTTCTCCCTGTCCCAATTGCTTCCCGCCCCCAGGACTTCCCGCCGCCCAAACTGTGTATGAACACTGGTTCTTGACAGTCATTGTCACACCTTCTACACCTGCACTTGCAGTTCAGTAAACGATTTATTTATTAGAGTATGACATAAAAATGCATGCAGGAAGGTTTGTGATTCCACTAAAAATTTTACAGCTAAGTGTTCTACATTCTAAATTGCAAAAGAATAACGAAATACTTTACAATTATGTATAACATTACTATAAGAAATCGGAATTTAAGATAGATTATAACGTCATCTATACAGAAATTGTACACCTCATACCATCGACAAACAATAATCTCAATAATCTAATCGAGAGAACGGCATATTACCTTGGATATAAGCATTAAGCGCTAATAATGTTGCTGTTGCTGCGATCCAAATGGAAGCTGCTGCTACTGTTCTCCCACCCATTGCAAACGATCAGCCAGCAAGTTAAACAGTACTTCAACACAATAAATCGCAATTAAGCTTATAATTGTAATGCTCAGATTGCAGAGATGAACTGAGTATGTTAGGCCTTGCAAGCTGTTGCAATATATATAGGCTACCCACCGTATGTAGCACGAAATTATCATCTCTCTGATTGGCTGTGGAAAATTTCATAGAGGACAAGAATGGATTCAGTGGCCTACAATAACCCCCGTAACCCCCGTCACTAGATAATCAATAGAGACTTAGGAGAACCTCCTTCCTTGACTCTGACGGCAGATTGCAAATTTATATTTAATGATTCACCAGGAAAACTGCACAGAAGAGGCCGCCATGACTTGACTTACTGGAAGAAGCAATGGGAGAGTTTGACACGCCACGGAAAACTGGACGGCAGAGGCCGCCATGACTTACACAATTTTGTCGTTAAATTTAAATTTCCACGTCTCTCAATGAAATAGCACATCCCAATTATTTTGACAATTTTGACACTAAATTTAAATTTCTACGCCTTTCATGAAATTAAGCGTAGCCCATTTTGACAAATATGTCACTAAATTTAAGTGTTCCGCGACTTCCCTTAAATTAAGGATCGTGCACACCAATTTAAAAATACCTTTCACATGCTTTGAACCATACACATTCCTAGAACATGCCAATTTTCTCTTGTGCCATGCGTGCCTAGGTTGGGTTCAACGACTCAAGTTATACAATTTCAAAGTCATTATTCAGTTTACTGTTATTGGTTACTCACACATATTACTTCGATCTCTAACGTCCCCTCACCCATTTTTTTTTTTTCTTTTAGGTCTTCATTTTCCTTTTTTTTTCACACCTAAAAAATAACAATGTGTTACTCAATGAATCAAAGTTGTTTACATTCATAGTAGTATTCTTGTTTGCAAGAGATCAGCCTTGAAAATAAGGAATGCAACTCTAACTATCAAAATTAATACAATATAAGACCAAAAAACTGATATCACAAAGCATTGATATTCAGGTATACCTATACCCAATACCTAAAATCAAGTTCCAAAATTTACATAAGCCATATAGGAGGACCAAAAATCAAAAACTACTAAAAAGAGGGACAAATTCATAAAAGATTTAAAATGTCTGAAAGAAACAACACCCTCTCTTTGTATTATGCTACAAAAAGGCGTCCCTCCATATCCATAATCCCAGTTTTGGAGAGACGGTCCACTTTCGAATTGAAATCCCTATAAATATGCCTAAAAGTGATATCAGGGAAATCAGCTATCAAACAACAAACCCTCCTCATACAATGTTCCAGAGACAAAGTGTGAAAGGTGGAAATACCATTAGCCTAGTCAATAATCACCTACAAGTCCCCTACAATCTGGACAGGTAAGATCCGTAATCTTTTCACAAACCAAAGAAGGCCCCAAAGAGATAAGAGCTCTGCTCTAGTTTTTGTTTCAATGCCAGCACCCATCCATACATTAAAGACCCGAGACTCATCAAGTTTTAAAACCATTCCAACACCACAAAGATTAAGTTGTTCTGCTCCATCAAAATACCCATCTACTAAATCTTCTTCAAAAATAGGATACTTAATCCTTCTAGGGGGAGGAGAATGATACATCATCCCTAGTTCCGACCAAGAGACCAAGATTCTGATGCATACCTAAAAAGCAAAGATACAACTATCCCAAAAAATGGTCGAATTGTGTGATTTCCACACTTCCCACACAACTATAAAAAATAAAGGACCCAAACTCCTCTATTAAGCACACCACAATTTAAGGTTTTCTTCAATATGTAGGCCCAGCTAATTCATATCAAAACTGAGTCTCAACCCCAACTCCACCCAAACAGCTCTGTAGAATGAACAGTTCCTGAACAAATGGTATGCAATCTCTTGATTAGTTTTGCACAAAGAGCACATATCTGGACCCACAAATCCTCTACAATAGCGACATCCCCAAGTCAAAATTTTCTTTTTAAGACATAGCCATGCAAAAAATTTGACTTTCAACGGTATCTTATCCTTCCAAAGTACTAGCATCCACCATCCAGAATCATTCGTCATCAATTCCTCAGATAACAAAAGATAAGTTTGTTTTACGTTAACCATCCCATCCATATTATTAAAACCCCATACTAAATGATTGGGAGATTATATTAAGGTAACCCCATAAATGTATAAAGAACGCACATAGGAATCCCATTCTACAACATAAGATCCGGAAAACTGTAACATCCCCATATCCCATAATGCGGATAAATTAAAAAAATTTCTTCAAGAACCCTTGTTCTCCTTCGAAACACAAGGCATGGACGTTAACACACACTTCAACCTTCATTATCAAGCTTAGAAACCACTGTAATTGTCATTCTGCCCTTGACATATCCATTCTATGCACATAAAACCTTTTTCCACACTGAACCTGTCCTTCCTGCACTTTCCCTTCCGCACTTCCACTTTCCTCCCTTCCGACCTCGGAAATCAAAAATCAAAAACCTAATACGTGATGGGAACATTTAAACACTCTTCCACCTTCCTCCTTCCGCACTTCTGCTTTCCTCCTTCCGCACCTCGGAACTTAGAAATTGGAACACAACGTGCGACGAACATTTAACGACTCTTCTGCCTTCCCCCTTCCGCTCCTCAAAACTCAAAAATTGGAACTCAACATGCGATGAAACATTTAATGTCTCTTTCGCCTTTCACACCTTGGAACTTGGAAATCGGAAAAACGACTTTCGACCTTAACCTTTTTTCTGCACTTCCGACTTTTGCCTTCTGACCTCAGACTTCGGAAATTGGAAAGCCCACTTTTTGCCTTGTTTTCAATTGCCCTTTCCACCTCATGCCTTCCACCTTCCATAGGAGGATCCCGGGGTACATAAACACAATAATTATGTTCTATTTAACTTTTCCTCTTCCGGTTTCCGCCTTCTGCAGGCGAATTCCAAGGGGTGAAAACTCAATGATTCTTACCTTAGTTGCATTTTTGGCCCTGTAACAGGCTTCTAGCATCCATAAAATTGGCCCTGTAATAGGATTCTAACATCCATAAACTTAGGCAAATGCACTACAAAAACACAAGGCATGTACAGAACTAAAATGCAAGCAACATAACAAAAGTAAACTTCTACTTATCCATCAATAAGCATTCAATGTGATCAAAATAACTCATAAGCAAATACATTGCATAAACAGAGTAACAGAGATACTTATCTTGATGATTAAGTTGTCCCACAGCTAGCTAGGTGACTGCAATGTTCCACCCAACCATAGGCCAATGTGCTCATTAATCTCTCAACACACTACCACCCCCGAGCTGGGTATGATTTCCACAAGGAACTAGGGAACAACAGGCTTACACACAACCAACACACATCAAAACACAGTCAATCCAACCTGCATTTGGGTTTCACATACTGTCCAGCCAACCCAATAAACATTTGGGTTCCACATGCTACTAAGGAAACAAGCCAATAACATATCGGTTCCTTAGACTTACTCATCCAAGCCAACATTCACCTCAAAACATAGTCAAACTAACTAACAGACGGGTTTCTCAGACTGTTAAGGCTATGGAAAGGTAGAATTCTTGGGCTAATCAGCTCAACCCCAAAGCTAAGGACACCTACACCAGATCTGGCTTGGCTTCCACAACTCCTACACCACCTGGCACAAGGAAGTATTCCCTTCACTGCTACACAGTCCCTTAAGCCATACCTTCCCTTCTAGTGTTCTCACGGGTGTGCAGGCAGGACTTACCAACCCCTCTTGATCTGTTTGTGAGGTTCCTCTCTTTGCTAGGCTTGTCAACCAATTATGGCCCTCCTCCACTCCTAAGTATTCAAACCAAACATGGATGCACAACACAACAATCCACAAAGAAAAACATAGCACACAGGTTTCACTCTGTAACACAGAGAAAATCACTACGGAACCACTTGTATGCGACTCAGGCTAGCAGAACAATGCACCATCAGGAGCAAATCACTCCTGCGTCTATCGTGAATAATGAACATAATGAATTAGCCCCTTTAGTTAAAATCCATATGATCTGCTAGGTAGGCATTCATGTGGGTTTGCTTGTTGTAGAAGCAAGAATATGGATTCCCCCAAACTGCAAACTTGCATTCTTGCTTAGTCATGAAATCGACCGCCATGCCTTGCTCTGCCCAAGGCATTAACTGCCTCAACCATTTCCCTGTAAGAAAATTGAATGACTAAGTACCGGGAACGAACTAGGGTAGATGGATCAAAGAAAGGGAAACTTTTACACATATCTACGACTAAGATAAACATCAAATAGATCCATGGCCCACAATAATTTTGTTGATTCAACTAGCATGTCTTAACAAACTCTTGATGTGCGTGAAATTCCAATATAATTCGCTTCATCAAGTTTGGATTCCATCATTGATATGGTGGGGATACAGATCCAACGACCCCGAAAATTTTCATTTATTCAACTAGCAATTTGTTTAACATCAGCTAACGGATGCGGAATCTCTATCCAAAAGGATTTAATTCTGATTTTGCATCCGCTTAGGCGACAAAACAGCAAAGGTTTTTAAACAGGGTTTTCGTGAGGATTGAACTTGCAATCTGTCACCTGGCATCTGTTGGACATCTCCCCACCCTTTCCTTGTGGAATCATGCCCCCATCTCTTTAACGTTTGCGTTCCCATAGCTAGTTGTGGTATTATATTAATTTGTACATCTTCAGGATATATCCAAATATACAATGTCTGACTCGGCACCAAAACCATATGTATCAACCTTGATCACCTATCCACAAAATATCAATTAATGGCAAGGCCTTGGCCTTGAGCTCCTCACCATGATCCAAATACAATATTTACATCATGTACAATTAAATACCAAGGGGTCAATACTGGAGTATTACAATCCCCTCCCCCTTACAACATCACTATCCTCAGTGTTTTACAAACTTAAACAAAATGCTACATTGGCACCGCCGTCAGTGCTTTGCAAAATTGAACAAAATGGATGTGCCAATTGCATGGCATCCTCCAGCTCCCATGTAGCCTCTTCAGGGCTATAGTGCTCCCATTGCACCTTTACCTGTCCAACGTCTCGATTATGGAGCATTGTGACCTTTCTATCGAGGATGCGCAATGGCTCGGTTTGGAACTCTCCCTCGAGTTCCACCAGAATCACATCCCAATGAATCACATGGTTAGGATCATGTACATATTTCTTAAGTAAAGAAACATGAAAAACATTATGATCCCTAGTTCTAGCAGGAAATGTAAGTCTATATGAAGCTGGCCCTATTCTTTCAAGCACTTCAAATGGCCCACAGTATATAGGAGACATCTTGGCACAACTTCCAAGCTTCAAGGAACTCATCCTTTCCCTCACTTCATGGTAAACATGATCCCCAACAATGAACTCTCTGTCCACCCTATGCTTATCTACATAGCTTTTCTATCTATCATGGGCTGCTTTTAGACTCTTCCTGATCTTTACAACCTCCTGCTCCATCTCCTTGAGCAACTCTGGACCAACTTCAATCATGTTCACTGGATTATCCCATGTCATAAGTTTCCTACATTTTCTTCCATACAAAGCTTCATAAGGACTCATCCCCAAGGATGCTTGCTGTCCATTATTATAAGCAAATTCTACCAAGTGTAAATAATCTTCCCATTTGGTTGGTTTGTCCATCACATACATGCGAAGCATGTCTTCCAGAACTTGATTCACTCTCTCTGTCTGACCATCAGTCTGAGGATGGTAGGCAGTGCTGAAGTTCAACTTTGTACCAAAATCTGCAAACAAACCTTCCCAAAAATTGGAAGTGAATTTAGGATCTTTGTTAGAGACTATTGCCTTAGGCAATCCATGCAATTTGAAAATATCCTTCATGAATATTTTTGCAATGGAATCAATCTTATAAGTGGAATTAACCGGTATAAAATGTGTTGCCTTTGTCAACTTGTCCACCACAACCATGATGGATCATGTTTCCTCCAAGTCACTAGAAATCTTGTAATAAAATCCATGGAAACAACTTCCCATCTCCATTATGGAGCTAGAAAAGGCTGCAACAAACCTACAACAAACCTGTTGGGTGTTGATGCTCAACCTTTACCTGCTGACATTTCATGCACTTTGAAATATACTCAGCAATTTCCTTCTTCATTTTTGGCCAAAAATACTACTTTCTGGTTGCAGCAATTGTCTTTTGATATCCTGGGTGACCAGAATATGGAGTCTGATGGATTCTCCTCAAATACACTTGGAATATAAATTCTATTTTTATAGGTAAGAATTCCATATTCTTCCAATTTATATCCCTCATACCTCTTCTCAAGACTTTGCTGTTGCAATTTGTCTTTTACCTGCACATACAATTCATCTTTAGCAACACGATTAACAATCTGTTGTCTCAAATCTGATTGGAAAATGCTAACAGATTCCAAGTACATTTCATGCACCTTCCTGTTGAGTGCGTCAGCCACTTTGTTTTCTTTTCCTTTTATGTGTTTGATTTCAAAATCAAACTCACATAAAAACTCCAACCATCTAGCTTGCCTAGAATTTTGATTTGGCTGATCAAACAAATATTTCAGACCACAATGGTTTGTCCTTAACTCAAACTTTCTACCCATTAAGTAATGTCTCCGCATATTGAGAGCATGTACTATGGCTGCAAGTTCTAAGTCATGAGTGGCATAGTTCTTCTTGTGATCCTTTAACTTTATTGAATCATAACATACCACATGGTTGTCTTGCATAAGAACTCCTCCAAGTCCTTGACCACATGCATCAGTACACACAACAAATTCTTTTTTAGGCCTACAATCTTTAAGACGAGTGCACTTGTGAGAATATTCTTCAATGGCTGGAAGCTTTCTTCACACCATGATGTCCCTTCAAATGGTGTCCCCTTCTTTTGCAAAAAAGTGATGGAATGTGCAACCTTGGAGAATCCTTCAATGGATCTCATGTAGTATCCTGCAAGGCCCATAAAATGTCTTACATCTTTCACATTCCTTGGAATAGGACAATTCATAATGGCCTCAATATTTTCAGGGTCAACAGATATACCCTCATCTGAGATAATGTGACCCAAATAGTGAATCCTATCTCTATAGAAGTCACACTTTCCCAACTTTGCATATAGCTTATGCCCCTTGAGTAATTACAATGTCAATCTCAGATGTTCTTCTTGCTCTTCCTCGTTCTTAGAATAAATAAGAATGTCATCAAGGAAAACAAGAACAAACTTGTCCAAATACTTGTTGAATACATTGTTCATAAGGCACATAAATGTAGTTGGTGCATTTGTGAGACCAAATGGTACCACTACAAACTCATAATGTCCATACCTTGTTCTGAAGGTTGTCTTATGAATGTCTTCATCCTTGATTCTTACCTGATGGTAACCAGACCTTAAGTCAATCTTGGAAAATACCTTTGCTCCTCTTATTTGATCAAATAGGTCATCAATACTAGGAAAAGGGTATATGTTCTTCACAGTGACTTTGTTCAGCTATCTGTAATCAATAAGCAACCTAAGTGTACCAACTTTCTTCTTCCCAAATAGAATTGGTGCTCCCCAAGGAGACACACTCGGCCTGTTGTACTTCTTCTCCAACAACTCTTGCAGCTGCATCTTCAGCACTAGCATTTCTAGTATACTCATCCTGTAGGGTGTCTTGGACACCGGTGCTGCTCCTGGCACAAGTTCAATTGTGAAATCAATGTCCCTCTTTGGAGAAAGCCATGGAATCTCATTAGGAAAAACATCCTTGAATTCTTGCAACACATGAAAGTCCTCCAACCTAGGAGTTTCATTCTCGCTGCCTGCAACACATGGGCTGCATACACTCTGCAACCTTTCCAACATAACTTCTTTAGTTGCATGGCTGAAATCTTCCTGACATATATCACCTTTGGAATGCCTCTTACTACCCTTAGGCTTCCTTCTTCATCTATGCATTCAAAAGTCTTGTTGTAACATTCAAGCTTGACTTTGTGTGCTTCCAACCAATCCATTGCAATGAGAACATCATAGGAACCAAGTGGTAAAACGTTCAGATCTACACAAGTGACTAGCCCATTCATGACCAATGGGCATTGCTTTACCATTTCACTAACATTTCTCTTGGCTCCAATGGCTAGCTAAACTAACCATGACTTTCTATGCTTTAACTTCTTAAAAGCACAAACCTCAACTACTCTAGGAGTAATATAACTATGAGTATATCCAAGGTCAATCAAAACAGAAATAGATTTCTTAGCAATATTACCCGTAACCTCAACCATAATTGACTGACGATGATCTGCGTGGCGGTGCTCCAGTGTTGCATAAATCCTAGGGACACGCCTTGCAACTTGATCCATAGTTTGTGCTTCTTGAATGCTGTAAGCTGGCCGTACATTACCATCCTTAAGTGGACGGTTCCTCCGCATGTGGGGTCCTCCACATTTCCAACATTGGAGAGGCTCTATGTTCTATTGTGGATCTCTTGGATTTTCTCCCATTACCCTAGCTAGCTTACTTACCGCTTGTGATGGCTGCTTCTATTGATTCCTGAAGTTAGAAGGTTTGAAACCTTTCTTCCTCTAATCATACTTTTCATTCTTCTTATCCTTCCATGCTATATGGTAATCAGGTTTTCTTTTGCTTTGCTCATAGCAATACTTAGCTTTCCTAATTGCTTCCTCCAGAGTTCTAGGCTCATAGAACTCAATTATGTCTTGTAATACTGAGGCAACCCACTCAGAAAACATTGGATTTTTACTTTATCATCCCTGATATACCTGACATGCCTCAACAGCTCCAAGAATTTATTTTCATACTCTTCCATGGTCTGCTGCCCCAATATCAGCTCATGGAATTCTTTGATCTTGTCATCATAGTACCTATCAGAGAGGTACTTCTACCTGGAAGAACTTCTAGAACTGTTTCCACATAATATTCCTATCTCTAATATTATTCACTTTCCTGAAGTGCTCCCACCATATGGATGCTCTTCCAGCAAAATTGAAGATGGCTATCCTAGCCTTCATATTTCCTAAATAGTCTTGGACTTGGAAATATTTCCTCATCCCAAGAAGCCAAGCTTCAGCTTCTTGATCATTCTTTATGTCACCATTAAAGGTAGGTGACCTTGCCTTCCTGAATTCATTGCACGAATAGCTCTGGTAATGGCTCTTTCTTCTGTTCTTGTAAGAAGAAGAACTTGAACCCCCAGTGGGTCCTCCTAATTCAGATGATCCACTAAAAGACCTCTTTCTTCTTCTTTTGGTACTGCTCTTACTTCCTTCTGGATTTCTTGCCCCACTCCGAGATTTTATCCTTAACTGGATGTATATCAAACTCTATAGCATGGCTGCATTCAACTAATGTTGCTCTTCTTGAGCTTTCAACATTCTTTCATTATCTTCTCTGTGACTCTGCATCTCCACCCTTAGGCTTCTCATGGTGGCTGTAAAATCTAAGGGAGTCTCTTCATATCTCCTCCCATTGGAATCTGTCTCAGCATTTCCCACTCTAATGTTTTCCCCCATAGCATCTTCCTCATGCTCAAAGGGATCCTGTGCATCATTCATGCTGTAGGTTCTCATGGCTGAGCCAAAACCCAACTTTTCCAATATGCACTATGACTCTGCAAAATGTGTTAATCAAACACCATTGTAAGATGCACATTAATTCCAGAATATAAAACTTACTTGCCAACTGTTTTACTACAATTTTCTTTTTGCAATTACATTTAAATTGGCCCATATAGGCCCAATGTTGTAACCATAAGCTCGGATACCAAAATGTAACGTCCCCATACCCCATAATGTGGATAAATTAAAATTTTTACTTCAAGAACCCTTGTTCTCCTTCGAAACACAGGTAATGGATGTTAACACACACTTCAACCTTCATTCTCGGGCTTAGAAACCACAGTAACAATCATTCTACCCTTGACAAATCCGTTATGTGCACAGAAAACATTCTTCCGCACTGAACCTATCCTTCCCGCACTTCGCCTTCCTCCTTCCGCACTTCCACTTTCCACCCTTCTGACCTTGGAAATTGAAAATCGAAAACCTAATACATGACGGGAACATTTAAACACTCTTCTGCCTTCCTCCTTCTGCAATTCCGCTTTCCGCCTTCTGCACCTCGGAACTCAAAAATCGAAACTCAACGTGCGACAGAACATTTAATGAATCTTCCGCCTTCCTCCTTCTGCACTTCTGCTTTTCATCTTCCATACCTCAGAACTCGAAAATAGGAACTCAATGTGCGATGGAACATTAAACGGCTCTTTCGCCTTCTACTTTCCGCCTTCCGCACCTCGAAAATTGCAAATCAGAAAAAAGGACTTTCGACCTTAACCTTTTTCTGCACTTCCAACTTCTGCCTTCTAACCTCAGACTTCTGAAATCAGAAAACCCAATTTCTTCCTTGTTTTCAACTGCCCTTTCTGCCTGCCACCTTCCGCAGGAAGATCCCAGGGTGTGGAAACACAACAATTACGTTCTACTCAACTTTTCCTCTTCTACCTTCCGCAAGCAAATTCCAAGGGGTAGAAACTCAATGATTCTTACCTTAGCTGCATTTTTGGCCATGTAATAGGATTCTAGCCTCCATGAACTTAGGAAAATACAATACAAAAACACAAGGCATGTACATAAGTAAAATTCAAGAAACATAACAAAAGTAAACTTCTACTTAGCCATCAATAAGCATTCAACATGATCAAAATAACTCATAAGCAAATACATTGCATAAACAAAGTAACAAAGATACTTATCTTGATGATTAAGTTATCCCACAACTAGCTACGTGACTGCAACATTCCACTCAACCATAGTCCAATGTGTTCATTAATCTCTCAACACACTGCCACCCCCGAGCTGGGCATGATTTCCACAAGGAACTAGGGAACAACAAGATTACACTCAGCCAACACACATCAGAACACAGTCAATCTAACCTGCAGTTGGGTTTCACAGTCTGTCCAGCCAACCCAATAAAAAATTGGGTTTCACAAGGTACTATGGAAACAAGCCAATAACATATGGGTTCCTTAGACTTACTTATCTAAGCCAACATTCACCTCAAAACATAGTCAAACCAACTAACATATGGGTTTCTCATACTGCTAAGGCTATGGAAAGGTAGAATTGTTGGGTTAGTCATCTCAACCCCAGAGCTAAGGAAACCTACACCAGATCTTGCTTGGATTCCACAACTCCTACACCACCTATCACAAGGAAGTATTCCCTTAACTGCTATACAGTCCCTTATTCCATACCTTCCCTTCTAGTGTTCTATCGGGTGTGCAGGCAGGACTTACCAACCCCTCTTGATCTGTCTATGAGGTTCCTCTCTTTACTAGGCTTATCAGCCAATTCTGGCCCTCCTCCACTCCTAAGTCTTCAAACCAAATAGGTATGCACAACACAACAATCCACAAAGAAAAACACAACACATAGACTTCACTTTGTAACACAGAGAAAATCACTGTGGAACCACTCTTCCGTGACTCAAACTAGCAGAACAATGCACCATCGTGAGTGAACGAATCTTGCATCTATCGTGAATAATGAATAGAATGAATTACCCCCGTTAGTTAAAATCTAGATGATCTGCTAGGAACGCATTCACATGGATTTGCTTGTTGTAGAAGCAAGAATATAGGTTCCCCCAAACTGCAGACTTGCAGGCTTGCTCAGTCATGAAATCGACTACCATGCTTTGCTTTGCCCAAGGCATTAATTGCCTCAACCATTTTCTTGCAAGAAAATTGAATGAATGAGTACTGGGAACAAACCAAGGTAGACGGGTCAAACAATGAGCAACTTTTACATAGATCTAAGGCTGATATCAAAAATCAAATAAATCGACGACCCGCAGTGATTTCACTGATTCAACTAGCATGTCTTAACAAACTCTTTATGTGCATGAAATTCCAATGTAATCTGCTTCATCAAGTTTGGATTCCAGCGTTGATCTGGTGGGGACATAGATCCAACAATCCACAAAAATTATGTTAATTCAACTAGCAAGTTGTTTGACATTAGCTAGTGAGCGCAGAATTTCTATCCAAAAGGATTTAATTCTGATGTCGCATCCTCTTGGGTGACTTGGGTGACAAAACAACAAAGGATTTTAAACATGGTTTTCGTGAGGATTGAACCTACAATCTCTCACCTGGAATCTATTGGACATCTCCCCACCCTATACCTTGTGGAATCATGCCCCCATCTCTTTAATGTTTGCAGTCCCATAGCTAGTTGTGGTATTATATTAATTTGTACATCTTCGGGATATATCCAAATATATAATGTCTGACTCGGCACCAAAACCATAGGTATCAACCTTGATCACCTATCCACAAAACATCAATCAATGGCAGGGCCTTAGCCTTGAGCTCCTCACCATGATTCAAATACAATATTTACATCATGTACAATTAAATACCAAGGGGTCAAAACTAGGGTATTACAATAGCTGGAGATCATAGGATTTTAACCAAGACATGCCATTCAAAGAAAGACCTCCAGAGATCTGTTTTAAAACAAATATATTATTCTCATGAAGAATCGAAAGAAGCCCAAGGGATAAGGAAGTTGCTTAGTAGGACCAATTATTAGGTCTATCCCCACAAAAATTTGAATCCCTCTCCCCACCAACCAACCAATGGCTTTTTTAATCAGAGGGAATTCCTTCATCAAACTATTCTAGATAAAATCAAATAAAAAATTAATTTTCCATGATCTCTAAACCATAACTCAATAGGTCAACCCTTGAAATACTTTAAACTAGTCACTTTTCCCCAAAATTTGAATTAAAAAGAGATCTCCACAATGTCTTAGCACACAGAGCTATATTGAAGCAAGCCAAGTCCTTGATTCCCTAGACACCAAGGGACTTTATTTTAATCCCACAAATCCTTTTCAATCAATGAAAAGGACAAGGTCTTGTAAATTTATCAACCACGTGACGGAGTTACTTTCATATATATAAACTCGTCAACCATATTTTTACAATATATATATATATATATATATATATATATATATAACTTGTATATAATAATAACTAATTTTCTTCTTTGCATATAACTAGCATAACCCTGAAGTGAGGAAATGAAACGCGGAAGAGAATTGCAATATGTTGCAAAAGGAGAGACAGTTGTGTGTATGTAAATAATATAATTCTATTTTTTAAAAGCATGTCTAACGAATCTATGATAGACATTTTAGTAGATGAAATTGTAAGGAAAACAGGGTCGTAAGTACCAATAAGCAATAAATAAAAACCCATATACTCAATGGAAAGTAAAATGAAATGTACTTTAATTTGTTATACAAAAAAGTATACATATGCGAGTAAAACAATAAAGGACTAGGTAGTGATCAAGTTTGACATTGATTATATTGTCAATCAACATTGGTATTTTCATTTGATAGGGAGAGTGCAATGATTGAGGGTTTTTAAGTGAGAAAGGGACAAATAATGAAGGCGTGCCTCTTCCTTTTTTTGAAGTGAGACATATGAAGTGTCTTTCAATTTTGCATAGCATTTGAAGGAGAACCATGGTGCAATTCGCATTCCTTCTATTGTTGCAGTGTGTGACATTGTCATAAAGGTTAATCCTCCACATTTATTTTTACCAATGTCAATAGTTGACCTTGTTAATGTCAATCCTTGGGATTTATGGATAGTCAATGCCCAATCCATATTTAGGGCGATTGGTTTATTGTTACATCGATTTATGGGTGGAATTGGTATGTGCTTTGGTTGATATTGGTTCCATGGAGGCTATAAAATTCCACGACAACATAGGCTGGTAACTTAGAAGGGATAGATCCAAGTGTGTATACAATTTGAATCAACACTCTAAGTGCACCATTTACTAATCCTGATTGGAGCCATAAATTATAGGATAGCATTACTTGCTTCCCTACTCATAGAAATATTTGTTTTTCTAGTTCATTGGCATCATCTTACTTTGCATTTGAACCATTGGTGAAATCTATGACAAATCATGCAATAGCATAACTACTTCTTGGAGCATGTATTTGTTATGATTGTTTGCAAGATTGTTTGTTGCAAAGAGATGGATTGTTGTGTCAAATATCAAATGCTCCTTTGTTGACAAGAATCTAATATTCCTAAATGAGAGGAGGCTCCAATCTTCCAAGGTTGGTATAGCATTGTGGATGTTTGTCAATAGTTTCACATTAGCACACCTTTGATGGAAGACTATTTCCAAAATCTAAACTCTTTACGAATTTGATTTTCAATAAAAAAATATGGGAGACCATGGTTTCAAAACCAATTCCATAACCAAACGCACTTCTTATTGCACAACCATAGGATGCAAGATTCCATGACTTTTAATTTAGATAATCTTGATATATTGTATTTTTTATTAATACAAAAAGTATTTTCTATCTAGTATCTAGTATAATCTCAAACTGTGGGTCGTTGGATGATAATATTGACACCACACTTTCTTGCATTTTCTTTGATGTTGTAATTAGGACCAAAATCTAAAACACAAGATAATTGTAATGTGTTCCTTGTTTAATACCAAATTTTCTCTTCTCTTATTTTTTAGCATGAAAATTTATAATGTTTTCTCACTTGTCAAAAGGATCTTCATTGACAACATCTTTAACATTATGCATTGATGTTTTTCCTCGTTTGCTATCAATGCTTATTGTGCTTGAAAATTACTGTTTGGACTTCACACACACTTTCTTATAGTCTAGATTTGTATGTATGTTATGCTTGTGTTTTTATGTTATATGTAAAACAAATAACCATTGATGCAAAATTCAATGTTAGGAACCTCATCAAATCACCATGGGCTAATTTAGTTGAGTAAATATATTAAATAGTAAGCATACATTTAAATCTAAAGTGGTTTTTCTTCATTGAAGTAACATGTCTAATCAAATATTATTTTCCATTTCCTAACTAAACTTATCAAGATATAGATTTTATAATAAAGCATAGATTTTATTATTTTATATATTTTTAATAATCAAATCTTATTTTCCATTTCATTTTATACATTTTGTTCATAGGGACAAAGTTGATAGTTTCAAAGCGATGAACCAACTTATATTATTTTTAGGAAAAAATCCATGAATATTTATGTCCTAGTTGGAAGCCATCAACATTAGGTTTGGATATTGAAGTATGACTCTCATCAACTATGGTTGAAGTCATATGAAGTAGGCTCTAGTAAAGGTGAATGTCTTATATAGGTAAAGATGATCAAATATCCAAACATAAGATTTGGTTTATATAATTATGCAGTTTAATAGGAGGAAAGATTCCACATGATGTTGTGAACTTTCTATGTTAACAATTGGATTTTGCTGCCACGTTTAAAAATAACATTTATCACCTCAATCTCTTGAAAAGGAAACTTAAACAATAATACTTTAAAACTATTAGATTTTTAAAAGTTGTATGCACAATAAGAGGATCATTGAAAGAATGACAGGCGCATCAAGACAAAAAAAAAGACACAAAGATTTGTCTTGGGAAACCCTCGTGGGGAAGAAAACCCAGCAAAACTTCCTCAATATAGAATCCAACCAAGTACAGTGTAATACCACAACACTAAGATAGGTTGCTTCTCCTCCTCCAGACATTGGACTCCTCTTTCTCTCTATAGTGAACTTGCTTCAAATGTGAGTGTGTCCAAATGAGGAGGGCACCTCATCTATTTATACACATTGGTTGTGAAGTCTAATAACCCAATCGGGATGAGTTCACCTTCACAATAGGGATGACTTCACCTAGGAGACATAAAAATACATTTTAATAATTCTTTTTTGGGTACTATTGACTTGAATTACAATGGAGGATTTACCTCAATACTTTACATATAAACACATTACATCAATTACATCCCTAATCGAAAGAGAAACGTCTTTGGAAAGGAGGGATAATAACATTATTATAAAAAGTACAATTAGAATATATTTCGCAGTTAATTTATTTCAACACTCCCTCTTAACATGGAAGGTATTCTACATCAACAACAAAAACCATAGCTACTGATGTATAACTAACTGGAGGATCTATATATCATAGGAAGTTTTTTAACAATGCCATCATAAGCATCCTCTTTATCATGTAGCATCATCATCACGGAACATCATCATCATATGTAGCATCATCATCATAGAACATCATCATCGTGCAACATCATGATCACGAGCATCATAATCATCATGGAACATCATCAGTGTGTGAATATTGGTACATCATCATCAGTATGTGAATATTGGGATATCATCATCATCAGTATGTGAATACCAATACATCCTCATCATTTGCAACATCATCAATATATGAATTATGGGACATCATCATCATTTGCAACATCATCAATTTATGGATACTGGAACAACAACAACATCATTAGCACGTTAGTGCTAAAAACAACATCATCGACACATAAATGTCAGATCATCATCTGCATCATCAACATAGAAATGTTGGAACAACATCATCATCATTAGCATAAAATTATAAGACAACCACACAACATTGGCATAGAGTGTTGGGACCACAACCATATAAACATCATCAGCACAGGGTGTTGTACCACAACCACATCATCAACATAGAGTGTTGGACCACAACTACATCATCATCACAGAGTGTTGGAACCACAACCACATCAACATCATTAGCATAAAGTGTTGGGACCATAACCACATCAACATCATCAGCACAAAGTATTGGTACCACATCAACACAAAGTGTTGGAATCACGACCACATCATCAACACAGAGTGCTGGAACCATAGCCACATCATCATCATAGAGTGATTGAACCATCAAAGTAGCATCATAGTGGGAACTCTAGTAGACCCAATTGGCTTTGTCTATATTCCTAATCCTTTCGAACCAACCAAGCCTATCCAGACATACCAATATAACTAGAGACCAAACAAGCCTTGTCTGACTTACTAACCCTTTCAGGCCAAACAAACCTATGCAAACATAATAATTTCACCTAGGATCAAGCAAGCCTTATTAGTACTGATATACCAATCCCAATGGGATCAACCAAGCCTTATTAGGATGAGATACCGATCCTAGACTGAGCTACCACACCAATGCAACAGGAACCACTACCACATCCACATCAGCCCTCCCTCTTTCAAGGGAGGTCCTTACGTACTACACCAATCTTGTCTCGAATGTATTCAAACTTTACACAAGACATATGCTTAGTCAATACATCATCCACTTGTTCCTCGGTAGGAACATATCAGAGTTGTACAACTCCCTTATACACTATGTCTCGACTATAATGGAACTTTATCTCTATGTGTTTGGACTTGTCATGAAATACTAGGTTATCTATCAACTTGATGCAACTCTAATTATCATAGTATATATCAATCACATCCATCTATGTATCAAACATTCTGTTCAACAACTTGTGAAGCCAAATTGCTTCACTACGGATTGAACATGCGGTAATGTATTCAACTCTACTATACTGAAAGCAACACAACTTTGTTTTTTGTTGCATCATGAGATCACACCTGATCCCAAACTAATACAACATCCTGAGGTACTCTTTGTGTCATTGATGCTCCCATCCCAATCTGAATATATATAACCATGAATTCTAATCTCACCATCTACTGCATATCTGAGGCCACAATCTAGTGTACCCTTAAGGTACCTCATCACATGTTTTGCTGGAACTAATTGAACATGTCGGGGCTCCACCATATACTTACTCAATGTGCTTACAACAAAATATATATCTGGTCAAGTATTTGTCAAATACATCATAGAGCCAATAATTTGTTGGTATAATGTAACATCAACCATATCTAAGGAATCATATTTTAGTAGCTTCAAGTTGGTCACCATCGGAGTGTTCATAGATTTTCAATCTAGCATCCCAAAACTCTTTAGTACTTCAACAACATATTTTCCTTGGTTTAGGAAAGTCTCATATGGGAACTTTCATACTTCAAGACCGAGAAAATAGTGCATCATGCCAGGATATTTCATTTCGAATTTGTTGCAAGCTTCTTCTTGTATTCGGCAATAAGCTTCTCTCCACCTATCAGGAATAGATCGTCAACATAAAACAATAGAATCATGATACCTTCATAGAAAACCATATAGTATAGGTTGGAATCTACCTAACTCTTGGTAAACCCCAAGCTCATCAGAAATCCATCAATTATTCCATACCACGCTCTAGGTGCTTGCTTTAACCCATATAATGCTTTCTTCAATTTGCATACATGTGAGTTTATTTCATGGGTTTCAAAACCTAGAGGTTGTTCAATGTATACTTCTTCTTCTATCACACCATTTAGAAAAGTCGTCTTTACATCCATTTGGTGTAGTTTCCATTTTATTTTGGATGCCAAGGTAAGAACAATTTTGATTGAGGTATATATTGTTATTGGTTTAAAAGTTTCTTCATAATCAATTCCTTCTTTCTGTGAGAATCCTCGAGCTACAAATCTTTCCTTGTACTTCTCAATACTTCCATCTGTCGATTGTTTTGTCTTGAATATCCATTTTGAATAAACAACTGACTTCTCTCTTGGTCTTGGTACTACATCCAAAACATCATTCTTTATGATCGATTGGTATTCTTCAATCATTGCATCCATCCATTCCTTCTTCTTTGTAGCCTCTTCAAAACATATAGGTTTTGAATTAACAATATTACACATCAAGGCCACATAGTTGGAGTGGGTCCTTGGTCTCTTTCTTCTTTATGGAGCTCCATATTTTTCTGCACCTTGAATAACATCACAATCCCATGTTGGTCTTCTTTTCTATGAGATAATATCCTGAGGTATCTCCATGGGCCTTTGAGGCTATACCATATCATGGTATTCTGGTATATGTTCTTCTTCAACATTACGAATTGGCATTCTGCAGGTTTCTTCAACTCTAGGATTTTCTTCTTCTTCTTCTTGATCTTCATCGATAAGGTTCTTTCTGGGCTTTTTGAAAGCTACATCTTCACCAAATATAACATCTCTGCTAATATCGATATGGAGATGACCTGGAATGTATACTCTATAATATTTCAATTGATCATTGTATCCAATAAATATTCCCTTATTTCTGGAAGGGTCCAATTTTGTTCTTTTCTCCTTGGGAACATGTATAAACACAGGAAAACCAAAAATATTTAGGTGTTTGACTTCAGGCTTCTCCCTAGTAAACATCTCTTCAGAAGTTTTTTTCCAAGAGCACTATGATAAATTTTGTTATGAACATATAATGTGGTTCTAGTTGCTTCATCCCATAGGTGTATGGGTAAGTCTTGGTCATGAATCATGGATTTCACATCTTCCATAATGGTTCTATTATTTATTTCTTCCACTCCATTATGTAGAGGATTATAGGGTATGGTGAGCTCCCTCTTAATCCGAGCTTCCTTGAATAAATCTTTGAATTCATTGGAAGTAAATTCTCCTCCATTGATAGATCTCGAGGTCTTGATCTTATTTTTAGATAAGTTTTCCACAAGAACCTTGAATTCTTTGAATCTTTCAAATACTTCATCTTTTCCTTTCAGGAAGTAAATACAATTATTGTGAGAGTAGTCATCTATAAAAGAAACATAATACACATACCTGCTTAGTGAAGTGGCTAACATTGGACCACATACATCTGAATGAACAATATCCAATATTCATTTTGCTTTAATGTTGTTGCTTGGAAATGTGTTCTTTGTGTTCTTCCCTTGAGCACATCCTTTGCAAACTCCTTCATGATTGACTTGAATTTCTGGTAAACCTGTGACAACCTTGCTCATAATTGGTAGTGCTTTGTAGTTCACATGAGCAAGTATTTTGTGACATAATTCACATGGGTAGATTGTACTTGTTGTTAGGGTTGAGTCTGTGTGTCCTTTTAGCTTGTAAATCCCTCTATATTCTACACCAATCACAATTGCATCATCTATTGTCTTTCCCTTTGGCCACATAAGTACTCCTCCATCTATAAAAGAAACTTTGAAGCCCTTATTATCTAGATCTGAGATATAAATTAGATTATTCTTTAATCTTGGAACATATAGGACTTAATTCATCTTCATATACTATCTTGAATTCAACTTATAAGAGGCATCTCCAATTCCTTTGATGAGATATTGGTAGTCATCTCCAAGCTCTAGTTTGTATGTTGAGTCTTTCTGGACAAGGCATTGAAAGGAGTCTTTACCCTATCATATGTCTAGAAGATCCACTATCTACGAGCTATGTGTCACTTCCATGTGATATTGATCCAGTCAGAGATGATATCTGAAAACATATTCTACAGTAGAGTCTTCATCTTCATTTTTCATTTCTTCAACTGGTTCATTTTCTTCAGCTGCATGAGCATGGAACTTCTTCTTGAGTTGTTCTTCTTTGAGTGCACAATTTCTTGTAATGTGTCCCATCTTGTGGCATGTGAAGCAATCAAAGGATAAGTAGTCTCTTTTGGGTCTTGAGTTCCTTTGAAACTTTTGATTTCTTCTAGGAGAATGATTACAGACCTTTCTCTTGTTTGATCCTTTCTTTGCATGGGATTCCAAGGCTTGATATTCATCATCATCTAGCTTCTCTTCTATTTCGATTATCATTCCTTCTTCCTACACACACTCTTCTTGTTCGTACTGGAGTTGTACCCTCAGTTTTTCCATCTTTTGTTTTTCTTTTTATATTGTTTTTAGTTCAATCTCTTTACAAGTTAGCCATAGTATTTAGACCCTTTGATTTTAGCCATGTTTATTTTCTTATGTACATAATCCATTATACACTTAATAAATTAAAACTTGGCTTATATTTATTATATCTTCCTTTAAATTCTTCAAATGTATAATTTTATATCATTTCCAACCCATCCTATAAATATTTTTCAATGTTTTACTAGTTTGTGTGTTTTGACATTTCGACAGCGTAATCAATCGAGCTTATATAAACTGGTGTTGATGTGATGTTGAATCATGAAATTTAGTGGTTTGATACATCTCAAAATCATACATGGGTTTTAATGAAATATTTTTCATGAGATTTGAGGTAGTAAAGATGGTACATTTGTCAAGTTCATGATTAAAGTCATATGCAATGAAAATAGAACATTAAGGAGTTTCCCTAGCTTCGTGATTTTGTTGGCTTTGAAGGATTGGGGCATATGTATATTATCTTGGTTCAAGTTCATTCCAGGAAATTGAGACTTATAAGGTTTCTAACAACTGATAATATGAAGAAGAGAAGTAAACTTTGTAGGTTTGAACCGCTCAATATGAAATGGGTAGAGGAGATTCCCGAATGTGCTAAGCATTTCAAGGAAGCAGGTTGGTACTCCTTCTTTGAGAGAATTACAGGTTACAATATTGCATTCTCTCATAATTTCTCAGGTTCATCCATAAATTTTCAGGCATTAACATTTGAATTGACCTAGGGCTTAATTGCAGAGGCAACGGAATTGTCTATTGAATGGGATCGTTGGTTTAAAAAGCATCCACTTGAGGTCAATTTAAGTCTATATCTACTGCCATGGTTCAAATATTTGGATTGGAGCAAGTGTATACATATGAAAAATTTGAAGCGAGAGTGGAGAGATGATTTGGGGATAATACAGTGTTATATTACCTATGGAGGTAGATTTGCCACGATTTACAAGTATCATTTCATATTCCTCCTACATATAAGTGGGATATCCAAATTAAACTTACTCTACTACTTGTTCAAAAGTCTTATCAAAATGTCGACTAAGGTTAAAAATCATATGGATCATACATACCAATCAATTTTTCATCATGCCTTAGTTAAATTGTTGTTAGTAACTAAGATTAAAAAGAAGAATCGTTCTTGGAAGCACTTCCTATTTTGTTCAGGTTTTGAACCAGAAGAGTTTGAAGTTCAAGTTGATCAGGAAAATAAAATTAGAAAAGAAGGCACTAAGACTTATGTCACTAGAAAGAAGACCCTTCATACTAGATGTAAGATTCAAGGAGAACACAATACCTTCAAAAGGTAGAGGTGAAAGGTAGACCAAAGAGTCAATTCACAATAAATTAGATTCAATGCAGAGGATGAATCAGTTCAAGAGAAAATTTAGGAAAATCTATAGGAAGAAGAATTTTTTGTTTCATGTGATGAATTTACCTCTGCTCCAAATAATCCCAATGACCTGAAGGAAAGGGCGATATAAACATGTATGATTAAAGAACCTCTTTCCAATATTGAAGTTCCAGTTACTTCTCTCTTAGAGCCACAAACTGTTAAATAGAGACCTAAAACCAAACCTAAAAATAAGTTGAGAATGAACATGGGAGAAATTTTAGATCCTAAATTTAAAAGGGATGGAGTAACCACTATTGAAGACTCTTCATGTGAACACAATCAGATAAATAAGAATGTGGAGCAAATTGTAACTCAAACTGTAGAAGACATTGAAAGGAGTATAAAATATCTTCCAGATATAATTGAAAGAAAGTATGAGGCTAAAGGTAAACAAAAGGTACAAAATTTTGATATTGGTATGACCTAAAATTCTATATATCAGGAAACCCAAGTAGAAGAGGCTAATATATAGAAGATTTAACAGTTATTCACACATCAATAAGAAGATTGTATCAATGAAAAACAGGTCAAGGTTATTCCAAGTTCAAATGAAGAAGAGCATTTACATCAATCACCAATGGAAGTAGTATTAGATATTAAAGTTCTTAAAAATTCACTGCAACATTACAAGTTCCATGTAATGTCCCCATTCAAATAATTGCATAGCGGTACAATTCCATCAATCGTACTAGTTCCCTAGGCTGGATGGATACATTTAGAATTTTAATAAGGGAGCTAATAAATGATGTTAATACATTAGAATGGAATAAATGTTTAATAATGGAGCTAATTAAACAAATAAAAGAGAAAATTGAAGTATCAATGGAGCATGGAGACACATGGAGATTATGGGGACCACACAAGCTAGAATTTCTATGCCACATGGCATCCTCCTCTTGCAATTTTGAATCCATGGAAATAATAATGTTCTTGGATGAGTTATAAGGTTAATACACTTGGCCATATGCATCATAGGTCTAATTTGGAAGGAAATTTAACATACATGGGAGAGGAAGAGTCAAATGGGAGCTTCTTGGACACTTGGGCTAGATTCCCAAACATCTATGACACCAATGATGAAGATACTATGACATTTATGACATATTGCAGACCTGAAGGCTGAAATATGACCATTATGACATGTTATTCCTAAATATAGCATCCAATAGGGTGCTCATGTGAGTTGTGGAATCTCAATGGATCCCTACTCGAATTTGGGGAAGATGGAAGGATAGGGAAGGGAAGACACATGGCAAATCTTGAGCTCACACCCTAATTCGAATTGGATTGAGTTTGTGGATGGATTGGTAACCTTAGAAGGATAATTATTTTTATAAAATATAGGGATCAACCAAGATAATGGATTTTTTTTATCATTTGATAAATTATCATTTGTGAAGAGAGAGAGCTAGTGGATGACTAGTTTCTTGCCTTAGCCAATTTCGAGGGTGAAAGATTCCCATCTAATTTAGTTTTTGGAGAGGCAACTAAGGTATTTCATGGAGAATTAATGGATTTTGTATTTGCAGTTTTAATATATAGGGAATTTTTTGGTTCTTTCCAGTGCATCACTTTCTCTCAACCATTTCCAGTTTTTATGGCATATTCTTGCTCATGGAGGGATTGCGCTTTGGGTGAGATATTGTACTCTTTGGGAGAGCTTATCATGGCCCATTTAGGATTGTAATAAGTTTAATATTATATTTTATTAATTCTCAAAAAGTATCAGGCCGAAATACCCAAGGTTTGTATGTAAAAATGACTATCAATGAGCAAACAATGACCATTTCCCCACTATATTAATGTATGCCATTATAATGTTGATTATTTCGAATGGAAGAATGTATATATGATATATTTAGGATGAATGGAATTTAATTTATGAGTATTATAAGTTTAATTTTCATCACTTAATCATTTGAAGTCGTTTGACTCAGTTTAATTGCATTTGGAGAAGATTTGGTGCCATTTCCCCAAGGGTCGAATTAGTGATTTTGTAGTTGTTTGAGAAAGGGTCATAACATCATGTATAAACATACTATTCCTATTTTCATAAATTCGAGTGGGTTTGGGAGCATTTGAGAATCTGTTTCCAGCATTTACCCAGGGGGAATAGGAACCCCAATTTTCTAGTAAAGACTCCTACTTTGGATAGAGTATTAAACAAGTTTGCAGAAGTAATCGGAGGGTCATAAATCATCTGTGAACATAATATTCAAGTATTAATATAATTCATACACCTTCTCAGAATATTTGGGATTATTTGGGTCAATTTGGAGACCTAGACATCAAAACTAGTCAAAGGTCAAAATAGGAAAAAAAGTGAAAAATTGGTCATTTTAATAAAATTTCAAAAAAGGGACATTAAATTCCAAAATGAGTACCTAAATGATTCTTATGATAAATTAATGCAGGCTAATAGAAGGTTGAGGTAATATTTAGAAGAAATTAATGGTCATTATCAGGAGTTGGTAAGGGTTTCAAAGGAAGTTCTGGGAAGAAAAAGGAGTGTTCAAAATCACAATTAAGAGTTGATAAACCATATTAAGGATCTTCTAAACAAAATTCAAGTGATGGAAATAGAGAAAGTTCAATTACAAAGGAGAACCCAGGTGTTGGATGGACTTACCATTTTAGCAGAGGCAGCTCATCAAATTTCGTTTGGGATAGACTTTAATCTCTTATCCTATAGTTGTCAGTCAACAAATCCATGTAAATAGGTAGCATAGACTCTAATAGCTGGAATATGGTCAAAGTTTGATTTTTTATATTTACAATTTAGTAACTTAGTAAATACTCTTTCTATTTCTAAACATATTTGATCCTAAATATTGGGATTTAAAATTGTTTTGTATTTTCTATAATTATAAAAAGGAAAAGAAAGACAGTAGAAGGGGTTGTTCATTTTCTAAGGAGAGGGTTATGAGATATTAAGAATGTTTGATACAACTCATGTAATGCTTCTCTATAAGCATATTGGAGACTATATTTTGGAATGATATACATATACATATAAGCCATTTTTAATCATTATTGTGTTGAATGCTTTTAATTTGTTTAGTTACTCTACTTATGATTTCATTTTCTAATAAAGTTTTTTATTTTGAAATGCTCTTAAGTGGATGGGATTCACTACTTTTCGTCACCAGAATGTTAGTATTATAACACTCCCTTGTCCAATTTGGTCATTTATGTCTAAAGTGGTAGTCATGTCTAAATCGGGAGTCCTTTCAATCTATTTTTAGTCACTAGCACCATTGGGTCCACTTGGCCTAATTGGGGCAAATGTACTAGCTACTAAAGTGTGGGGAACACATTTAAGGCCAACTACCACTGATTGCACTTGCATACATCATTTTAGGAGCCTCCTAGATCAATCCCTACAAATTAGGAGCCACTGGGAGTGTCGATACCAACCTCCATTAGTTGAGGTAAGTTGGTGACTAGTCAAGCTCAGTTAAGAGTCAGTTACATTTAGTTCTAGCCCAGTTATCACTAGGTTTTCATGGTTGCATGCAGGTGAGGCGCATTTACTCACCTACCTCAATCAGTTAGACTAGTTAACACTGAATTAGACACTTGAGTTGTGATTTTGAACTCTGATAATGATTTAGACAAGGTCAGTTAACCATTCAGTCAAGTAGAGTCAAACCAATTCAAATTTCCTCACATGGATTCGAATTGCATGAGGCTATTTATCCATTGTACTTCATTGTAATCAATTATCTAATTACTTTTTATTAATGAAAGCATTCACAATTGCAAGCCATTTTTGCACTGTTTCATTCTTCAATTTCTGAGTAAAATTGTGCGATCTATCTTGTGAGTTATGTGTTGGTCCATAAATATATTTTCCCAATTTAATATGGTATCAAATCCTCAGCATGACAAGGCACTTCTCCTACTACATATTCATACTTGGATCCAAAAAAAAAATTGAGCAAAATTGCTCCTTCCAGTACTGCTCCAGAAGCGGAGAATTTACCACTTAATATCCCAAGTGTAAAGGAATTGTTGATCAAGATTGCTTGATCAACTAAGCTGGGTGTGAAGAAAATTCCAAAAATTTATACTGTTGACCTTACTTTGTCTATTTGATTGTGTGATTTACAAGTTTATCAGTCTCCTTCACTGCATTCGCTACAAGCATCTCAGTCTCCTTCACTACATTCGCTACAACAACTCAATCTCCTTCCTCAAATACCACAAGTGGAAGGAGGACATGGAGATGCAGCTACGCTCCAAAAGACTCTATAGACTCACAATGGAGATAGAGGAAAATCCAATTCATTATTTTGACAAAGAAAAGTGTTGGAATAGGCTCGATGAATCATATGGATGCTTGTGCCTCTCAATATCTTGAGATCTTCTCTTCCACATCAATGGATTGAAGACTCCCAAGAAGTATTGGGATAAGCTTGCTTCCTTATTTGAAAAGAAGGATGACCTAAGGATCTATCAGATAGAGAATGAGTTTATTTCTCTTCATCTAGCCAATTTCGAAACACTAAATGACTTCTTCACCAAATTCAAGAATCTAGTGTTCTAGTTGAAGTTGTGCAAGGATGAGAAGGAGGATGATCAACTCATCCTTTCCATTGTCTCAAAACTTGGTGCAAACTACTTAGTCTTTGTATCAAAATTTCATTCAGTGAAGGTCACTACTCCAAATTGGAGGATGCCTACTCTTAACTCCTTCATTGAATCTCTCCCCTAGGAGCATGACAATTTAATCCAAATGGGGATAATTCGATTTTCCAAAGATCATGCACTGGTTGCTGGAGGACCTAAGGTAGTGAATGACAAAGGGAAGCAAAAGGATGAGTCTGCTATGGAGAAAGAGTAGTCAAATGAGCCTTCAAGTTTGAAGAGAAGAAAGAAGAATGGAAAAGGAAAGACCCTATGTTCTTACTGTGGAAATGGTTTTCATCCAAAAATCTCTTGTATGAGAAGAACAATTGATGAGATGGCTCTTCTTCTGAAGAAACATAACATTATTGTACTTGCTAGTGCAAGAAAGGATAACCATAGAGAAGAAACTAAAGAACATGAAGAGACATGCCATGCACTAAAGGCTAGCTGCTCAACAACACATGCCTTCCTCATTGATTCTGGAGCTTCCAATCATATGGTTGGATCCATAGAATTATTCTCTTCCTTGCAATATTTTGATGGTCCGAGTATCCAGATGGGAAATAATAGTCAAATTCGATCCAAAGGGAAGGGTTATATCAAGCTTGAACATGGAAAGTTCAAAGATGTGATTTGTGTGCCCTCCTTAGCTGCAAATATGTTATCTGTATACCATATGACTCATACTGGCTCTCCAATTCGAGTGATATTTGGTCCTGAATCAGAGGAGATCATAGATATCTCTACTGGGAACATCATAGCGAAGGGTGTTGTAAATAATTCCTCCAAGGAATATGAGTTCTCACACTTCATTCCATTTTCAGAACTAATGCACTCTCAGCAGCCACTTGCAAGGGAAGGTAAAAACATTCCATCTACTTCTTTTGCAGTTTCCACTAGTATTGCAGAACTAGTTGTATAAGTTTATGAGATTGAGATTCAGGGTGATTTAGATCTAGATTCAGTACCTACTCCCAAGCGGGAAGCTAGGAAGATGACTGGAAATCCATCTAACACTCAGAAGAAAAAGAACCTTGCACTATGTCATGCAATCTTACCTCCTTCAGAGAGATGCAACAAACTCCCTGTAAGATGCTACATGGAAAGGACTCAGTTACACTGTATTCAGAATAATAGAGTGGATGAAAAGGTTAAATTCCTCTTCATCCAGAAATATGAAAAGGTTACATTCCTCCTTCCTCCCATCATTATTTTGGGAGAAGATGGAGAAGTCTACATGTCAGGCCCCAGGAAACCTGTGCACAAAACATCATGCATGTTGCTTCACTACATCGCATAGATTGCAGCAACATATTTTCAAGTTTTTCAAACTTGAATCCTGATTCTATATGCTTAGTTATAGGGGGGCCTTTTTTCCCATGTGGTTTCTTCCCCAGCTCCTTGTGTTGAGCAGTTACTTTACTTGCTGTAATGGGTGACCTATGGTCTTGGTTACTAGGGCCCACAAATTTTCCAAGTTAGCATTCAAGGGGGTGTTAGGATTATAATCCTCCCTTGTCCAATTTGGTCATTTATGTCTAAATCAAGATTCATGTCTAAATCGGGAGTCCTTTCAGTCTATTTTTAGTCGATAGCACCATTGGGTCCACTTGGCCTAATTGGGGCAAATGTACTAGTTACTAAAGTGTGGGGAACACTAATTGAGGCCAACTTCCGCTGATTGCACTTGCATGCATCAGTTTAGGAGCCGCCTAGATCAATCCCTACAAATTAGGATCCACTGGGAGTGTCGATACCAACCTCCATTAGTTGAGTTCAGTTGGTGACTAGTCAAACTCAGTTACGAGTCAGTTACATTCAGTTCTAGCCTATTACACTCATTTCTACTCAGTTAGCGCTAGGTTTTCATGGCTACATGCAGGTGAGGCACATTTACTTACCTACCTTAGTCAATTAGACTAGTTAACACTGAGTTAGACACTTGAGTTGTGATTTTGAACTACGATGAACTCCGATAATGATTTAGACAAGGTCAGTTAACCATTCAGTCAAGTTGAGTCAAACCAATTCAAATTTCCTCTAATGGATTCGAATTGCATGAGGCTATTTATCCATTGTACTTCATTGTAATTAATTATCTAATTACTTTTGATTAATGAAAGCATTCACAATTGGAAGTCATTTTTTCACTATTTCATTCTTCATTTTCTAAGTAAAATTGTGTGATCTATTTTGTGAGTTGATATTTTTCATCTGATATTTGAAGATTATAGATTTGTCTCTTATTAAATCTTTAAGTTGGTTCATGCTTATTGTTTTGTTCATATCCATATAGCCTCTGATCTTGTTTACTTATTCATCATGTCATGTTGTTGATTGTTATCCTTTATATTTCATTACCCTGAATAGTATTCTTCCCTTATGGTTTATAAAATACAACCACTGTCAAACCATATTTTTTAATGATGTCTAGACTTTGCACTTTTTTAGTCTTAGTACAAACTCCAATACAAACATCTTCTGGTGTCATTGTCAGGGAACGGAGAAAGGAAAGTAAAATCTTCCCTAGGTATTAAGACCTTTAAGTCTGATTTTGGAAGGTGAACAAGATCATTATATTTTGTAGACTACATTTTCACCTGTATTTTAGAAAGTCACTGTGGATTCCAAGAAAATTGGAACTAGGGGCAATCCTTTATCTCCTTTGCATTCAAGGGTACCAGATCCGAAAAATATTTTATGAGAAGCTAGAAAAAATAGTGGTTCTACATCATAAGGTGTTCCTCAATATTCCTCAGCTTCACAAACACTAGGTGAGTTAGATCATGGTTTTTCTTCTTTCAATTTATCAAATTTTGAAGAAAGAAAGAAGCTAGATTTAGTTGTTGTTTTTTTTTGGAAGAAACGGTTATATTGTATTAATAAGGTGGTATAACCAGAGAAACCAACAAAAATACAAAACACCCTCAAGAAAGTGGGAAAAAAAAGTTCAGCTTCTCGGCAAACGCCCTTGTGGTAGCGGCAATAAGATTTCCTCTACTCTATTTACGCCCTTATGGAAGCGATAAAGCAGGATTTATACATTTTTAAAACCACGTAGCATACTCAATCTTTAATAACATCATTCAACATTTACAGTATAACATGGCAAAAACTAACAGGGAGACAATTGACCAAAGTTAACAATTCACAGTTCGCAACCAGAGGACTATCTAAAAGCATAAAAAACTCAGCATACGGTGCAGACATCATAGCAAAAATATAGACCCATCCCTAATTCTTAATTGATATTCGCATCAAAACTAGATGAAGAACCTAGATTGGGAGGAGCTTCCTTCTTGATGAGCTTCAGGGCGAGCTTGTCCACTTTTATTTCTAGTTCAGAAATCAGGCCAATAATAGCATTCTCGGACTTCCTCATCACTCGATTGATTTGCTTCCACAAATACACAAGGTCTGTGTCCATGTTTTCCAAATGTCTACCTTCTTCAGTATCAATCGCCTCTACCTATTCTTGCAGCACCATGACATCTCTTTTCAGGTTCCTGACATCCACTTCAACGAAATTGGGAGGGGAGGACGAGCCAGAGGACTCAGTTGAAGCTTCCATACTAAACACCAATACCTGCTTCCCTTCAACAATACAACAAAATAGCTCCAGATCTTCTGAGAAATTGGAATTGCTACCATTCAACGAAATTATGGTGCCTCTTTTCCTAGCTCTCTGCATTTTAAAGTCCTTGCATCTCAGGGGTGTAATGATCACACTTAATAAAACTTGCATGCGAGCCATTACACCTTCCTCCGTTCACCTAGTGTCGACGTGACTAGCAGAGAGGCTCACACTAGTGAAGAGACTTCTCTGTAACCAATATTAATACCTCCCTTGCAATCCAATATGCGTCCATGTGCTTTCCATGCTCCACCTGCCTTGTCATCATAACAGTTCGTGTCGAGTTCCCAGGAAGGGAGAAGAGAGGCCTGCGAGGAATTAGGCCCTACCATCCAAGCCCCGGTTCTATGGAGGAACACAAAAAGTGTTAAGCCCATTAATTAACAGGGCCCTGAGGCCAAGGGTGGTTCCCAAATTCGCAGCGAGGTCTGCTTCTTTATTATGCCACCTCAAAACATGGAAAATTTTGATTTTAAGGAAGGAGAGGGTCATAATATTAATTTTTTTGATCAGGTGCCTGAGATGCATTTGATTAGGGAGATATTTTTCAACCATGGCTTGAATAACTATTCTTGAGTCTCCAAGAACTGTGAGCTCGATGATTCCTTGATTCTTGGAAATCCAGAGTCCCTGCCAGAGAGCAAGAGCCTTAGCAATATTATTAGTTTCTGAGCCTAGTCCTAGGAGAAATTGGTTTCCATATGTCCTTACGGGGTGAAGAGAACCACACCCCCCTTGCCACCCCATAGATTTAGTTGTTACTATACATGAGTTTCAGAGTTTTAATCCTAACCAAGTTGACAATTTTAAAATCTATTATAATCCCTTGTCATCTAAAGACATAAAAGAAGAAATTATAAATTCTAAACAATTTGAATTCTTAAAGCATTCATCATCGCCTTATACACCCCTGACTAGTAAAATTCCCATTAGTTAATTAAGGGCTAAAGTACCACCTTCTCTATAGACTCAACCACTTTCTTCACAAATTAAACCACCTTCTCCACAGACTATTCCAAACATGGTATCTCAACCTACTAATAGTATGGATGCCATAGTGGTTTCTAGATATGCCCCATTAGTCTTACCTCGGCCTCTTAATGCTCTTCCTAGAGGAGATTATCATAAATATATTCCAATGTTTAATGGCAAAGGTGATGTTACAGTAGAGGAGCATTTGAATAGGGAGAGATTTTTCAACCATGGCTTGAATAACTATTCTCAAGTCTCCCAGCACTACGAGCTCAGTGATTCCTTGATTCTTGGAAATCTAGAGTCTCTGCCAGAGAGAAAGAGCCTCAGCAATATTGTTAGTTTCTAAGCCTAGTTCTAGGATAAATTGGTTTCCAAATGTCCTTACCGGGTGAAGAGAACCCCCCCCCCCCCCCCCGGTCGTCCCATAGATTTAGTTGTTACTATACATGAGTTTCAGAGTTTTAATCCTAACCAAGTTGACAATTTTAAAATCTATTCTAATCCCATGTCATCTAAAAGACATAAAAGAAGAAATTATAAATTTTGAACGATTTTAATTCTTAAAGCCTTCATCATCACCTTATACACCCCTGACTAGTAAAATTCCTATTAGTTAATTAAGGGATAAAGTACCACCTTCTCTACAGACTCAACCACTTTCTTCACAAATTAAACCACCTTCTCCACAGACTATTCCAAATATGGCATCTCAACCTACTAAATAATATGGATTCCATAGTGGTTGCTAGATATGCCCCATTAGTCTTACCTAGGCCTCTTAGTGCTCTTCCTAGACGAGATTATCATAAATATATTCCAATGTTTAATGGCCAAGGTGATGTTACAGCAGAGGAGCATTAGAATGCTTATTTTAGCTATGCTGAAAACCAAAATATTGAAAATCAGGATGTTTGGATGTGAGTCTTTATCCAAAGCCTAGATGGGGAGGTGAGAAAATGGTTCAGAGAATTGCCACCAAATTATATAGATGGAATAACAAGTTTGGAATAATTTTTTATGAGACAGTGGGGAGATACTAAAGATTATCTTTATTATATAACTAAGTTTGGATCTTTGAAAAGAAAACAATGTGAGACAGATATTGATTTTACCAAGTGTTTCAATCAAATGTATAGTAAGATCCCTGCAAATATTAAACCTACTAAGACATATGCAAAGATTACTTATGAAAATTATTTTGATGCTCAGTTTTCTTTATTACTTAGGGAAACGAGATCCATTACCCTCACAAACATGTGGGAATAAGACTTAGAGGTAGAGTCCAATTTAATGGCAGCAAGTAAGCTCAAGGATAAACCCAAATATCATGAGGAGGATAAGAAAAAGAAAAAATAAATGCTACCATCTACTCCAGGAGTAAAGGCAACAGATAGTAAGATGGATTAGATGACTAAGCTTATTAAGAATTTATTTGCAAAAATTAGTAGGATGGAAATGGAGAGTAAAACTCAAAATAGACCTTCCCAAGAGAATGATAATCAGAATCCCAATCAGTTCAGAAGACCATTTAATCCCAGGTTCTTTCCTAGAGGTAGGAGGAATAATGAGGAACAAAATATACAACCTCCTTTTTAGAATAATATAGTGCAAAACGATGAATCTAATGAAATCGATGAACTATAGATTGAGGACATAGACCCAAACATTGATCAATTAGACAACTTTATTTCTTCCAATTTTTTAACTAAGTCTGATTATCATCATGCAAAAATTGTTATTATGATGAAAAAAGATTATTTTCAATAGGTTCCATATATTCTAGATGTTTTCCAAGTAGTGCCACATAAGGCTTATGGTCTCATATCAGGAATAAAGCAAGCCCCACAAGACAAGTTGAAAGAAAGGAATGTTCCTGCAAAACAAGGATCAGCTTATGAGAAGAAACAAGATCAACAAAGAAATAAAGATAAATTTACAGATATTGAAGAGGTGGGTAAATTTTCTTATAGTTTCAATCTTGAAAAAGACATTAGCAAGATTAAAATTCATATTCCATTGTCTAGAATCATTAGAAATCAGTCATATAGGGAACCTACTCTATAAATCTTAAATCCTCCAAACAATTCCATTCCTTCAGATGCGTTAATCTACAAGATGAAAATCCAACCATCATCTTTGGTCCTAAATCATTTTATTATACAGTTGATAAGACAGAATTTCCTCCCCTATTTTATATTACTCTCATTGTTCATGATCAAATGCTACATAATTTTCTTATAGATTCTAGTGCTTTGCACAATCTTATGCCTAAGGCAGTTATGGAATCTTTAGGGTTAACTGTCACCAAACCTTACCATGATCTATATGTTTTCTTTTGCAGAGCAGTTAAATGTATTGGGGTTATAAGGATCTTATTGTTAGCCTTACAAAATTACCAAGGAAAAGTGTGCTAATGGATGTTGTTATAACTAATATTGCTCCTAAATTTGGCATGCTCTTGTCAAGGTGATGGGAAAAGAGGGTAGGAGGAATCTTGCATATGGATATTTCTTATGCTACAATTCTGGTATTTGGAGGGGAATATAGGAGACTTTATAAGGAAGTACAACTTGATTATTTGGTAAGTGACAATCAAAATCCTATGAATCATCCCATCTATGCAATTCTAGAAGATATTTGTTCTTGTATGTTAAATTTAGATTATAATACCACAAGAATTTAACAAATAGAAAAAGATCATTCAGTTCAACATAGAATGGAGATTCATGATTGTTTATGGAAAATATATTTTGATGGTTCATCGTGTAAGGAAGGAGTAGGAGCAGGTATTGTACTTATTTCTCTAGGTGGTGAGATTATCTCTTTGATGTATAAATTGGAATTTCAATTAACAAATAATATTTCCAAATACGAAGCATTAGTTCTTAGAATAAGGGATGCAAAGGAATTAATCATTCAACAAGTGGTTGTTTTTGCATCTCTGAGTTTTTTGTGGTTCAGCGAGTGAAAAATGTGTACCATGTAAAACAACAGTTGTTAAAAGCTTACAGGAATGAGATATGGGACCTTGTAGATAATTTTTTCTTAGCATTAATGTATCTTTCATCCCAAGATATAATAATCAAACATCAGACTCACTAGCATTGGAAACAACTTAATTTACGGTTCCAAAATTAACTCAACTCAAATATCCAATTGAATTTAGGTACATACCTTCAATTCTAGATAATATCAAACATTGGAGAGTCTTCCATAATGATCAGGAGATTAAAAAGTTTTTAGAATTGATAGGTGAGTTTTCCACATCGTTAATTAATCACAATCAAGATGTTGAGTTTGATGAAAGTGCTTCATGTTCTAGAAATTCAATTAGCAATCACAAAATAATTGAATTAAACGGAAATTTCATTCCCAAAGGGACTTGTTCCTCTTGAACGATTGTTTTCAAAATATGACACCTTATTGAATCCTACCATGCAATCTTCTAAAGAAAATGTTTTCAGTTGTAATATTGGTATGGTTGATGAACCTAAAATGGTTAAAATATACAAAACACTTTCAGATGAATAAAGGAATGGGTATCTTAAACTTTTGAAACAATTTGTTGATATTTTTACTTGGTCATACAAAGATCTAAAGACTTATGATACCAACATAATCCAGCATAAGATTTCGTTAAAGCCTAATACTAATCCTTTTAGACAGAAACTTAGAAGACTCAATCCAACATTTCTACCCATTATTGAAAGTGTAATCTAGAGGGAAACTTGTGGTTCCTTCTAGTGCAGCACTTTCTCTCAACCATTTCCAGTTTTTATGGCATATCCTTGCTCATGGAGGGATTGTGCTTTGGGTGAGATATTGTACTCTTTGGGAGAGCTTCTCCTGGTCCATTTCTGATTTTAATAAGTTTAATATTCTCTATTATTAATTATCATAAAGTCTCAGGTCAAAATGCCCAAGGGTTGTATGTAAAAATGACTATCAATGAGAAAACAATGACCATTTCCCCACTATATTAATGTATGCCATGATAATGTTAATTATTTCAAATGGAAGAATGTCTCTCTGATATATTTATGATGAATGGACTTTAATTTATTATTATTACAAGTGTTATGTTCATAAATTAAGCATTTGAATTCATTTTACTCAGTTTAATTGCATTTGGAGAAGATTTGGTGTCATTTCCCCAAGGGTCGAATTAGTGATTTTGTAGCTGTTTGGGAGAGGATCATAACAGCCTGTACAACTGAATAATGATAAATATGAGACCTTAAAAATGTCCCTTAAAAAAAAAATTCGTATTTTCATAAATTCTATTGGGTTTGGGAGCATTTGGAAATCTATTTCCAACATTTACCCAAGGGGAATTGGAACCTGAATTTGCTAGTAAAGACTCCTACTTTGGCCAGAATATTAAACAATTTTGTAGAAGTAATTTAAGGGTAATAAATAATACTTGAACATCATATTCAATTATTAATATCATTAATACACCTTCTCAGAATATTTGGGATTATTTGTGTCAATTTGGAGACCTAGACATCAAAACTAGTCAAAGGTTGAAATAGGAAAAAAGTGAAAAATTGGTCATTTTAATAAAATTTTGAAAAAGGGACATTACATTCCAAAACGAGTACCTAAATTATTCTAATGATAAATTAATGCAAGCTAATATAAGGTTGAGAGAATATTTAGTAGAAATTAATGGTCATTATTAGAAATTGATAATGGTTTCAAAGGAAGTTCTTGGAAGAAAAAGGAGTGTTCAAAATCAAAATTAAGAGTTGATAAAGCATATTAAGGAGCTTCTAGAAAAAATACAAGTGATGGAAACATAGCAAGTTCAATTACAAAGGAGAACCCAGGCGTTGGATGGGCTTACCATTTTAGCAAAGCAGCTCATTAAATTTCGTTTGATATAGACTTTAATCTCTTATCCTATGGTTGTCAGTCAACAAATCCATGTAAATAGGTGGCATAGACTATGATAGTGGGAATATGGTCGAAGTTTGCTTTGTTATATTTAGAATGTAGTTACTTAGTAAATAATATTTCTATTTTTTAGCATATTCGATCCTAAATATTGGGATTTAAAATTGTTTTGAATTTTGTATAATTATAAAAAGGAAAAGAAAGACAGTAGCAAGGGTTGTTCATTTTCTAAGGAGGTGGTTATGAGATATTAAGCATGTTTGATACAACTCATGTAATGATTCTCTATAATCACATTGGATACTATTGCTAGGAAAAATTCACCTCCTATGGACAAGAGTTGTTCCTCTAGTCTAAATGGTTCAGATCTAGAACAAATAGTACACAACAGAATTGGAAGACTTTTCCTAGAATGGGTGTAGATCTAGAATGAATGTCTTTGATGGAATAGTGTAGTTGTTTCCTGTAATGATAGCTCTTCACAGATGTACCTGCATGATCACATGAAACCAACACACAAGATCCAAAAGCACCAGAATATGTTCCACTATCCTATGTTAGTGACTAAGGAATCTAACAGTAAAATACATGATAATGACACAACATACTTTATGGGAAAGGAACCAATTTTTCATTAAAGAATGAAGAAGAAGTTTACAAACTTTGCCTTAGTGTCAATATGCTCCTTCACAATGCCAAGATCTTGTCCCCAAAAGCTCCAACTTTCTCCTCCTATGCTCACCCTACTGATTTAGACCAAAATGTCAATGCAACAGCATAACCTTGATCTCTCTTAACCATGGATATGAACCTGCTTTTATAGGCCTTGGGAGGATAGGAATGGTTGAGTAAATGGTGGGTGAGGTGGATAGGAGATCCCAAAAGGATGGATCTCGAGCCCAGATGGTCCTCGGGTGTAGGGATAAGGGAGCCACGAAGCCTTCCTTCGAGAGGCTTCATGGAAACCTCTCTTTTCACTTTTTACCAAGGGCACCGCTTCTTCCCCACTATGACAGAGCAGTGACAGGGCAGAACCGTGCCTTGTACAAGAGGTAAAGTCGATGCCACCACTCACTGCCAAAAGATTAAAGGCAATGAAGAAGAAGGTAATTCTCATTGACTGAAAGGTAGGAGAGGTGTTGTATTTTGATATGTAGGATTGATATCTAGACCAGGATTTTACTTCATGAATTGGGATTAAGGGAAAAATATTGTGTTTGGGGCCTCATCACATGCTGATGACGAGATTTATGTGTAACAGAATGCCCCCAAAGCATGAGTCTAGAGGGATACAATAGGTGAGATATTTTAAAGAGGAAGTTATCACTTCGAGGCAAGAATCGACTTGATCGGAGATCATCAACTAGGCATCTGCAATACATCAATACTTTTGACTCATGAACAAATTTTTCCTCATCATGGCTCCAAACCAATACAAGGCAGATCCATGAGAGAGATTAACAACCATGGCTACTAGAATACAGGGTAGATCCATGTGATAGAGGACTCAAACTTGGGACATAGCTACCAGAAATACACTGTAGATCTATATTAAATGACCACAAATTCAAGCACAACCATGACCATACATATGTGGATCCATGTTGGGACTTCATACAATATACTCCATTGCAAACTGGGGTGAAAGCAATGAGCGCTTTTAAAAATATACCCAGGTTATTCGTCTCGTATTCCACAAAGTACGATTCTATCCATGTGATTACAATGATCTAAAGTTGAACATGGTAGAAACCACTTGATTACCCGTAAATGATGTGAACCATTAACAAGTGCGAGGGAAATCACCATTGATGTCAATGATTCCCAAGGTACCCTAGTACAAACTACTGAGTGTGAATAGATGATTTGATGTCAAACACTCAGTCGAGTATATCGATAAAAGGTCAATGATGTGAACCTATGTCGAGAGTGAGAGAATCTATCATTGAGCCATACAAATATCTAGGTACTAAAATTGTTTCTAAGACTAATTCATGGATGATGAGTTGATGTCGACAGGAATAGTCTCGTCGAAGGAGGGCCATGATGAATCCCACATTGATGACATGAAACTCGAAACAAAGTTATGGAATGTTGTAGATAATGTAACCATAGGACTAACTCAAAAATTACTGATACAAAGGTTGTTTCGATTGCAGAGGTATAATTTCAACTTCCCTTTGAACATCAGGAGACATGACAAAAGACTTGGAAGCATTGACTCGACGAGGCAGAACACGATGTGACAACGGACAATGCATTCTTTGAAATACTCAAAGGAGTGGCATGACTCATGAAAGTGGATCGACTCATAAACAAGCTGATCTACCCAATTGACTAAATGAAATGCAGAAAAGTGCCATGTTCAATGGTGACGACAAACTGCCATTCTATTTTCAAAATGAATTGATTCCCTTCCCTTAATTTCCCCATCATGTTTGATGAGTGCCTATTTTCATTTTTACGAGTTCAAAGAGGGTAACAAACCCTTGTTGTAGCTCGTCCAAAGACAAGTCCATTCTCATATGTTTCACGAACCTAAGAAAGGTGGGGTTCATTCCCAAAAGAGGGTCTCTCAGTGTTTAGTTTAATGATTCCAATGAAAGTTAACTCAGTATCGTTCATGTTTAGAGAGTCTGAATGAAGAAGGAAGAAGAATCCACATGATCCTTTTTCATAAATAGTCGATCCAAACTGAAAAAAGAGATAAACTATTGTCGAGAAGATGACTCTTCAAATACTTTTACAAGCATGAAGAAGAAAAGTGCTCGACAATATTTTCACATTTAGGGAGTCCAAAAAGAGTTTAAAGAAGACTCCAATAGGTTTCGTTTGTGTGTTGAACAGATTTTATGAGCCTGAAAAGAATTGGAAAAAGACTCGGAACTTTGATGCTAGGTTTTGGGAGCATGATCAAAGTGTCGAAATAAACACTCATGGACCTTTTCCGTTTTCCAGAAGTGCGAAAAGGTCAAAAAATGAACTTCCCCATAGACCAACTGTTTATTTTCATCCCTGTAAAACTCTAAAAAGGATATTAGTGTCCCCAAAATATTTTAAATGACTTTTATAAACTACATAAAATGGTATTTTTTATAAAAATGATTTAAAAACATTAAAATAATACAAAAACCCATAAAAATATGTTATAAAAGCTTATTAAATAGTAAAAAACAAGTCATCTTACCAATTACCATACCTTGGAGAGTATTTTAGTAGATTTGTAGTGCAAATTTCAACCGGAGATTGTGGAGCCATCGACCATCTGTTTTTCACATCATCAGGCCCAGGTTAAAGCTTGAACCCTTCCTTTCTATGGTTTCCAAATTTTGATTTTGTTGAGTTTTTGAGTTGAATGGAAAACCTAAAAGACCAACAACGGGAACTGTGCTTGGCCTTTACGGGAAAGGTGGTGCCTGATGAAAAACATGGTTTTTCAGTTATACTCAGGCGATGGCACCACTCTATCTCAACGGCACAGAGGTGGTGCCGACTGTGAGCTCAAAGAACTACTTTCCCCAGCCATATAAAAAAAATTGAGTAATTTTAATGGTAGAATGTGTTTCTAAATAGCTCATTGATGATTTTTGGTAGGTTTATTTGGTCAAAAATGCTAATCTAGAAGGAAATACAGCATGATGATGATGATTCTCGTGCTGCAAGAGATGCAGATTGTGTGGATTCCCTACAAGGTTGTGGCCTCCTGAATTTATTCCGCACCCCTAGCATGGTTTCACATGCCTGCTTACTGGAGTATATCCTACGAATGTGGAATCTAGAGCAACAATATTTTGAGGTAGGAACTCATATTGTGACTATGGAGGGTTGAAGACATATATTTTCTAATGGGGCTATCCAAACGAGGGGCTCCTATTTCTCTGATTGGTTCCAGAGGAGGGGACATCACTACGCAGGAGCTCATTGTTCAGCATTGCTTTCTGAGGACTAAAATTTTAGGTAAGAATATTCCTATCAAGGATGTGATGGATCTTCCACTTTGAATTGTTCTATTTACCATGTAGAGGGTGGTTGGGAGCCAAGGGGCTCACTAGGAATCTCAAGAACACATGTTGTATGCCCTAGAGGCTATGGCACCTACAGTATACAACTGGGTCGAAGCACTACTTCTTGTGTTCAAGGATTAGCTGACTAAATGTCGGCAAGTAGAGTTGAAAAAGTTCGGGTACGGGACCATCTTAGCATTGATTTTCTTCAATAGGGTACCCCTCATGAGGCCCCAGGTGGTGTTCACAGAGCTAAGAGCTAGGGACCCCCATAAGTCATCGTGGGTAGATATCATGGCCAGCACAGGAGGTGGAGGGGCCAAGGTGAATTTTGAGGTCGCCTTCTTCCACTGGCTGAGTGATCATATCCTCATGATTGAAAATTATGCATATGTAGGGACCGACTTTCGAGGAGATCCCAACCTACCAATACGACCTGGTGCACAATGGGGTGACATTGGTAAGAAGCAATACCTAAGATGTTGATTATGTTTTTATATTTTTCATGTTTTATGATTTTTATGTATGATAACAAGACCTAAATTTTTACATGCAGATGTTGGTGATGCACGGCCTGGGGGATCTTCCCCAGTGGACAAGCAAGCAGGAACTTGCTTTGTTCATAGAGGTGGTGATGAGCTCACGAAGCTAGAGGAGAACCTGGATCAACTGACTCTGGATATCCTGGATGCTGCTATCGATGACCTCCCTAGGAGGTTTCAGAGACATACCATGGGACTATCAGGCCGCTTCAGTCACTTGCTACGCAAGGTAGCAAGGGCCATTATGTGCTACCAAGAGCACCATTAGAGTGGTATACACGATGTATCTATGAAAGCTTAGCTAGATTCAAAATTTTTGTATCATTTTGTATTCCTAAAAGCCATAGTGCTTCAGATGAGGTCTCATGACCAATTTTTTCTAAGAACANTGATTGACCATGTTTATTTTAACAAGTTATGAATGGGAAATATGCCAGTCTAGAATGAAATTCGCCAATGAATCAGCGATCATATTATCAAACCTAGGGATATTCCTATAAGTAATAAAATTGAATGACCTTTCTAATAGACACACCCTCCGAAAGAGGTGGAGAAGTGTAGGGTTTCTGATAGTGTAAACATGATTTAGGTGACAAACCACTAGTTAACAATCCAAAAACACTACCAAATCATGAATGTCCTGAGATGCAGCCTCGGTGAGTAAACCTATCACTACCTGATACTCGGTGATGTTGTTGGTATCCGAACCAATACAAACTGATCCTCAACTAACTAAATCCTGAGTTGAGGAATGCAACACCCAAGCTACTGAAGCAAGTTTCAAGGTATGATGGCATGCACCATCAACGAAACTGTAGAAATCCATCCAATATGAATAACCAAAACATGGTATAAACAATATGGACATCAACTCAAAACCATATTGAAAACGACAAAACATACTGAAAGCCAAATATACATATATAAAAGGTACCATACATAAATGTTTTAAGCATAGTACCTGTGCAGGTACAATCCATTGCGAGGTTGACTTAAGGGAATCTTGTCATAATCTACGAACTCATAAGCCCATTTCTCTTAGACTTTATTGACGATAAAGGGATCGTACCACATGGATTTGAACTTTCCCTTCCCTAGTTTATCATGTCTCTGATCGTAAATCAGGACTAGGTCCTTCATTGAAGACACGAGGTTGAACAGACTTTTCATATTGTTCCTTGACACACTTTTTGTGTGCTTCATTAGCCAAGGAAACATCTCTTCTAGTTTCATCAAGGTTAGTCAAGTAAAAAAATCTTTCTTCCTCAGTGGAAGTGTTTGGGAGAAGTTCTATTGCGAGTTTGAGTGACAGAATTTGACACTCGATAGAAAGGATGGCTTCTAGTCCATACACCAGCTGAAAGGGTGTGAAACCAGTTGTCATTTTTATTGAAGTTCTGTAATTCCAAAGTGTGGAAAAGAGAGTCAAGTGCCAGTTGAATTTATGATCTCCAACCATCCTACACGGCATTGTTTTTAAAACTTACAGTTAATGGCCTTGACCTGACCATTAGCCTATGAATAATACTGAGTTGAGTTTTCATGAAGGAAACCTAGCTCGACACTCAACTTAGCCATCATCTGATTCTGGAAATGAGATCTGTGGTCAGTGACAATAGCCTACGGGACCCGAAACCTAGCTATCATGTGATTGAATAAAAAGAGGGCAGTGGTCTTACCATAATCTGCATATGTAGGCATTGCCTTAGCCCATTTTGTGAAATAATCCAGGGCTTCGATGATGTAACCATGCCCCGAGCTGAGGTAGGCTTACAATGCATAAAATCAATACCCCATTTGGAAAAAGGGCCAACTGCTATGGTGGGGTGTAAAGGAGCAGGGTGGGTGCACTTTTTCAGATAAAAGTGTTGACAGGGTGGGAATTTCTTAACCGGCTCATGACAATCTTTGAATATCGAAGGCTAGAAATACCTAGTGCGAAGGATTTTCTGGGTTGTAGCCATCCCAAAAATATGAACACCACATGATCCAAAGTGGAAATCATTCAAAACCATTTCAGCATCTTCATGTGTAAGGCCTCATCAAAGGATAGAATCAATTCCACGTCGGTACAATGTATCATTCAGAATGAGCTAGTACTTTGTGTGGTGACGGATACGACGATCATCATCACGAGATGTGTCAGGATGAAATATTTGGGTCTGGAGATAGATGATCAAATCTCCATACCACGAATCAGTTCTACTTATCAAGAAAAAGAATTCAACTGGGAATGAAGCATTGGGCTCAAGTTCTGTCAAAGCACAGGGAAGGTCACATATTAGCTCTGCGAAAACCAAGGATTTCTTCGAAGTAGCCTTGGAAAACTCAAGATCAAATTCCTATAGGATAAAAATCCAATGAGAATATTCCCCCCCTAGTACTTGACGACTCAGAATGTAGTACATAGGGTTTTGATCTACGAGTACAGTTATGGTACGAAGCAGAATATAATGACAAAAAATTTGAAAAGCAATGACCATGGCCAATGCTAACTTTTCCACATGTGAGTAATGGATTTCGGATTCAATGAGACTCTTACTCATGTAATATATCACGTGTTCTTGGCCGTTGGGATTGTCCTGCACTAGAACCATTCCAATGGTAGTAGTGGAGGCAACAACATACAAGAGAAATTCCTTTGGATAATCTGGGGGGTGTATCATGGGTGAATGGGTTAGAGCGTGCTTCAGATTATCAAAGCCTCGTTGGGCCCAGTCATCCTAGAATAATGGAGTGTCCTTCTTCAAGAGACGCATATAACCGTGTGTTTTCTAGGCGAAGTTGCACACAAAATGATGAAGAAATTTTTCCTTCCCTTGCAAACTTTGGAGCTCAGTAAGGTTTGTCGAGGAAAGCAAGGCTAAGATAGCAACATTTTTCAGAGGATATTCAATGCGGATTCCATCTTTGGAAACCACGAAGCCAAGAAGGTGTCCAGTCTCAACACAAAAGACATAGTGGATTCAGTTGTATGTTATAATGACAACACCTAAGGAAAATGCTTCTAAGGTGTCCAATATGGTCCTCCCGTTGCTGCGAATGAGAAGGGAGGTCATCAAGGTACGGTTCCACGATGTGCTTGATATCATGAAAGGCATAGGACATGGCTCGTTGGAATGTATCTCCGGTGTTCTTTAGGCCAAAAGGTAACTTATGATATGCAAAGGTTCCCCGTGGGCATATAAATGTCATTTTATGCTGATCGATGGGTAGAATCTCTATCTGATTGTAGCCAAAAAAGTCATCCATAAAATAAAATATGACGCTCCCAGCACAGTTATCGATGATCTGATCGATGTGTGGAGTAGGGAAATTGTCTTTAGGACATGCCTTATTCAAGTCTTGAAAATCGATGAAGACTCTAATAGTGCCCTATTTTTTGGCTACAGGGACAACGTTAGATACCCATTCCGTCAAGGGTATGGGATAAATAAACCCAGCCTTCAAAAAAAATTCTACTTCAGCTTTGATAGCCATAGCCTTCCTAGGATGGACTTGACGTAATTTTTGCCGAACAAGTCTTTCCATGGGATAATTTTTAATCTCATGTACAACGATCAACGGATCAACACCAAGAATTTCCTCATAAGTCCAAGAAAAAATATCACAAAATTCTTTGAAAATAGCTCTAAAATCTTCAAGTTCCTCCATCAAGCAGTTATGGCCTATGTGAACATGCTCAATGGTTCAAGGCTTCACTGATATGTCAAGCAGGTTCATCTTAGCGATGTTGCAAATATTTCCTTTAGAATCTATGTTTTGTAACAATACATGCATTTGTGGATGGGTGACAATATCAGTATTGATAAGAGATACAAGGTCAAAACCTACTGGACTGACATTGGGAAGAAAAGAAGATTGATGATGGTCATATTTCCATACAGATTCATTTTCACTCATGATCTCCTTGATGGACTCATCCGAAGGAAAATTATGTGTGAGATAGTCTAGATTGGAAGAGAAGGTTCTAGCCAGTAGGGAAAGTGGTAAGGATCTGAAGCTACCAGATGAAGATCATCTGGTTGGACACTATAGGCAGATTGGACAACATTATACATCGCTTCATAGGGGCCAAGACAGGATTACTCAACAACTTCTTTTCCTTTGAAACTATAACTAGTCATAGAAATCATGTTCACGGTTGCACTTTCGTACTAGGAGGGGCTGAAGGAAATACTCCCATAAGGCTTGAATATTTCAGCATACCTACCCCAATCGATTGATAAGGATGAGGAACTGACCTAGCATAGGGATATTATTCGCGGTGGGAGTGGTAACATTTGGTGGAAAAAAGTCGAGTTGATCGATAGTCATGATTTTTCTCAAGTGAGGAAATTGGAGAGTTCGAAAGACTGTTGAAGCAACAATAGTCATAGCATAGAACTAGTTTCTCCCTAATAGGATGTTGTAATCCAATGGGGCATCAACCAATTCCACTTGAATGGAAACAGTCTTGCCCCTAAGCTCGACTGAAAGAGTTGGTAATAGACCATGAGGCTAGAAACCACATCCATCGAAATATTTTAATGTTGTAGGAGACTTTGTAAGCTCAGGAGAACCAATGGCTCTCCAACAGGCTATAGAACAAAACTGAAGTTGAATTTCCCTCATCTAGAACGGTCTGATGGACCTTTCTCCCAACTTCTCTAGAGGCAATTTGAAATGCAATTTTTTGAGGTAATCTAGACTTATAGTTCTCCACATTAAAATGAATCAAGTTGGTATTATCTGGGTCTAATGCTCCCAAATCCATTAACAGGTTTTTACGCTGCGTTGGATAGATTTGGAGTACCTCAAGGGTAGACATCGCACAAGGTTCCTGAGCTAAATCTTCAACAACATTATAAAATTGTGCAGATTGGCATTGGGATTAAAAACAGCCTTCTTGAGGGTAGTCTTAGGTGGTCGTAAAATCAAATCAAGATTAGGTATCTTGATCACGAGAGGACAATTAGACAAAGATGGAGGGGAACTGGTAGAAGGAATTTTCTTGTAAGGAGGATTCTCGTCCTTCTTTTCTGTAGGCTTGCCGTATGTCCGACTATGAGTATTCAAATTGATGGTATCTGAAGACATCATTCAAATTTTTCCATGGAACCAGAGGTCCCTTGATTAGACATGTGGTCTATCGATTGTTGTTGAGATGGGAAAGGATCGGTAAGCATTGCAGGTGTAGGGTTAATTTTCAGAAACTTACTAATATATTCATGACAAGGGCACTCATTCATGAAGTGATCACCCCCAGATAACAAGCAAGGATACTTATATTTTCTCTTCCCTTTGTTATCGTTCTTTGTGGTCATAGCCTTGGTATTCTCCTGTTGGTTTCCAGGTTTTTTATTTTTACCTTTTCTTTTTTTATTATTGTTGGTTGTTTGTGTACTTTGAATAGCATTTACCTCGGTGAAAATCGTAGGAGATGAAGGAGTAGTAGCAGAAGCATTATGTTTCTTGGTAGGTTTGGTTGTTAACGAGGGATGGATTGAACCAACAACCCATCAACAAGAGTCTCTGCAGGTGGTTTGGTGGGGTCCGTGCTGGGACAAGGATCTTGAGGGATTAGGTCATACAAAGTTTCAGATTGGGAATATACCAAGTCCAGATACTGAGCGCGATTGATAGCCTGCTCTTCGATAATAGTACCACCCATAGCCAAATCTCAGGCGATAGGAAGAAACAGGGATTTGGTGAACCAATCAGCTAATCATTTGTCTAGGATGGGAGATTTATTAATTCGTCTCTGGCATCTCCACTCATGGATATGGTCCGAAATGTGTCGTCTTTGACGTTGGAATGTACTGACACCATTTGAGCTGAGGATTTCCCCCTAGCTGCAGAGGGTATGGGAGGACTAGACATAGGCCTTTGATTTACAATTGTAGGGTTGGAGGTTTGACTTGGATTATGATAAATCACACCACTAAACATAACCTCTTCAATAGGACCCAAAGTATCAGCAAGTGAATAATATCCAGAAGGCCATGGATATGATAGATGAGGAAAAAGGGCAGACACGGGTTCTTTGTAAGATAGAGGTGAAGGAAAAATTATTTCCATTCTCTCTGAAAAATTGCGAGTGTGATCAAGAGATGCTTGCATTCTCCTATATTCATCCTCACCTGGAGGAGGGTTCTCAAAAGAATGTCTAGTGACCTTGAATTCAGAAATGGCTTGACCCATGGAAGTTCTCCCAAAAGGAGCATTAGGGCCATACTCAGTTTCAACAGGACTATCGGTACGACCTTCCCTTAGAAAATGAAAGGAAGTGTCATCCACAGGAGGCTATTGGACCAAGGGATTAATGTAAGCAGTGAATTGTTCTCCACTTTCCACAACTGTACTTCCTCCCACATGGGAGTCAATTGCAGCTCCTTGATCTGTGGCTTCCATTTGGCTCTCCCCTATAACAGGTGGAAATTCGGGTGGTAAGCCATGGTTTCTTCTCGATCATCTCAACAAAAACTCATCCAGATTGTATAGTCTCTAAAAATCTAACCTAGGGTTTAAAAACTAAGGAAATCACACAAAACTTTCTCCCACAAAAACTACATGCCACAAGCAAACTTAAGTGACAAGAGGGGCTGAACAAGCCTGTTCCTCACCAAGATTGTCAATTCTTTGCAACTCACAATATACTGCAGGGTCCAATAGTAAAACGCAGCGAGGAGGATCAATCATCCCTCACCTGAGTACCCGACTACCTGGACGACATGTGCATAGTAATCTACCCAAGTGTTGTTCTCGGTGTATTGCGCCAACAAGATGACCAAAAGGGATTTTCTCAGATGGTCTTAGGAATCCTAGTAGGGCTTCCCGATATACTCAAGGTATGTGGGAGTTAAAATCCATAGTAGTGTTGTCTAATGCACAACCGTTCACAAGGGGCCTTCCTATATACAATCGAGTACGTGAAGTACCTTTCGATATACCTCAAGGGTATGTGAAAGGTTGTTTGATATACCGATGGTATGTGGAAGAACAGCTTAATTCCCAAGTTGCAATGTAGTAAATGAACGACAGCTCCTACGTTTTACGACGTCGAAACACGTCTCTAACCTATCACTCAAGTTACTAAAAATTTTGACCTATAGCTATCGTTAATTTTAAGTTGAATGGTTAGATGAATGCATGGAGTTATGATGGAAATGTAAAACCATGAAATTATGATATGCAAATTCTTTCACTTTACCTTTCAAAACATGCCTACTTACGGGAAGGAGAGAGTATTTTTCTTTTTTCCAATTTCGTTTCAAAACCAAAAGTTTCCCAAACAGTCAAACTCAACAAAATTTTCGAGAATACAAACAAGCAAAATACTTCTAAACTAATTTTTGAAATCAAGCAAATAAGGAGAGATCTCTTTTTCCCTAAAAATAAATACAAAAAACACTCAAAGGCATACTAAGTACTTTTTTCAAATTTTCCTCCAAAAATAGAAAGATCTAACTTAAAACGACTAGTATTTTTCTTTTGATTAAGACATGTATGTAAAAAGAAAGAAGAAAAATGGAGATCTAAAAACTTATGAGGCTGGTCAAAGATCCAATAATTCGTCTTCAAACATAATTATAACTAAATCTCAACAAAAAATTTCTTTTTTAAACAAGCAAAAAGAAGTCTTTCGCGAATTTAATGAAAAAATGAAAACAAGAAACCAACAAGGAAATCTTTCTCATCAGTTCTATCAAATGATAAGAATGAGATCTAACTAAGCTATAGCTTTCAAGCACTCCTTTCCAAATTTGAAAACCAAGCATACAAGCTATGAAGATGATAAGCCTAACCTAGCTTTTTTATTTTAACAAAACAAGAGTTTACCACATCAAAATTTTGAAATTCAAACACTCAAATCTCTTTAAACAAGCCCAGACACTCAGAACTAAAAGCAAATCAAACAATTTTTTTACAAAAAAATTGAAAAGACAAGTTTGGAAAAAACCTACCTGGCACCGCTTCCAGAGGGTCACTAACAGAGCGGTTCTGAGAGAGCATCGCTTCCTGATTGTTGAGTATAGGTGGTGACATCACTTACTAATCACTGAATCCAAGCAGTGGCACTGCTTACTTCCCACTATGCATGCGTGGTGTCCTATAGATGTCAAAAAAAAGATAATGGAAAAAAAAGCAAAGTTAATCACTATGAAACTGGCATATAAATCATGAATTAACAGGAGTATAAAGTACAGAAGGCAGAATAACTCAAATCTAAACTGATCTGATGATACCAAACCAAGATCTCACTAGATCAGCTAGTAGATCTGATTACAAAAAACTGGAGCTTGTATTTTGAGCAAGAGTTGAAGACCAAGGAGGATCTATGTTGAAAAATATTCCCCAGTGGAGTTGCCATATTTGTTGCTAGGAAAAATGCACCTCCTGCGGATAGGAGTTATTCCTTTAGTCTGAATGGTTCATAACAAATAGTACACAATAGAATTGGAATACTTTCTATAGAATGGGTGGAGATCTAGAATGAGTGTCTCTGATGGAATAGTGTAGTTGTTTCCTGCAATGATAGCTCTTCACATATGTACCTGCATGATCACATGAAACCAGCACATAAGATCAAAAGGTACCAGAATATGTTCCACTATCCTATGTAAGTGACTAAGGAATCTAACAATAAAATGCATGATACTAACACAACGTACTTTATGGGAAAGGAACCAATTTTGCATTAAAGAATGAAGAAGAAGTTTACAACCTTTGCCTTAGTGTCGATATTCTCCTTCACAATGCCAATATCTTGTCCCCAAAAGATCCAACTTGCTCCTCCTATGCTCACCCTATTGATTTAGTCTAGAATTTCAATGCAATGGCATAACCTTGCTCTCTCTCAACCATGGATATGAGCCTGCTTTTATAGGCCTTGGGAGGATAGGGGTGGTTGAGTAAATGGTGGATGAGGTGAATAGGAGATCCCAAAAGGATGGATCTCGATCCCAGGTGGTCCTTAGGTGTAGGGATAAGGAGTCACGAAGCCTTCCTTCAAGAAGCTTCGTGAAAACCTTAATTTTTTCACTTTTTACCAAGGAAACCACTTCTTTCCCACTATGACAGAGCGGTGACAGGGAAAAACCATGCCTTGTACAATAGGTAAAGGCGATGCCACTGCTTACTGCAAAAATATTAAAGGTGGTGATGAAGAAGGTAGCGCTCATTGACCGATAGGCAGGAACGGTGCTGGATTTTGATATGCAAGATTGATATCTAGACCAGGGTTTTCCTTCATGACTTGGGATTAAAGGAAAAATACTATGTTTGGGGCCTCATCACATGTTGATGACAAGATTTATGTGTAACAGAGAGTATTTTTTGAATGATATACATATACATATAAGCCAGTTTTAATCATTATTGTGTTGAATGCTTTTAATTTGTTTGGTTACTCTACTTACAATTTCATTTTCTAATAAAGTTTTTTATTTTGAAATGCTCTTAAGTGGATGGGATTCACTACTTTTCATAGCCAGAATGTATTTATGTTTATGATATTTTTCATCTAATATTTAAAGATTATAGATTTGTCACTTATTAAATCTTTAAGTTGGTTCATGCTTATTGTTTTGTTCATATCCATATAGTCTCTGATCTTTTTTACTTATTCATCATGACATGTTGTTGATTGTTATCATTTATATTTCATTACCCTGAATAGTATTCTTCCCTTATAGTTTATAAAATACAACCACTTTCAAACCATATCTATGATTTCTGGACTTTGGACTTTTGTAGTCTTGTACAAACATCTTTTGGTTTTGTTGTCTGGGAATAGAGAAAGGAAAGTAAAATCTTCCCTGGGTATTAAGACCTTTAAGTCTGATTTTGGAAGGTGAACAAGATCAGTATATTTTGTAGACTACAATTTCACCTGTATTTTAGAAAGTCACAGTGGATTCCAAGAAAATTGGAACTAGGGGAAATCCTTCATCTCCTTTGCATTTAGGGGTTCCAGATCCAGAAAAGATTTTATGAGAAGCTAGAAAAAGTATCATTTCTACATCATCAGGTGGTCCTTAGTATTCCTCAGCTTCAGAAACACTAGGTGATTTAGTTCATGGTTTTTCTTCTTCCAATTTGTCAACTTTTGAAGAAGAAAATAAGCTAAATTTAGTTATTACTATACATGAGTTTCGTAGTTTTAATCCTACCCAAGTTGACAATTCAAAAAATCTATTCTAATCCCTTGTCATCTGAAGACATAAAAGAAGAAATTAAAAATTCTGAATGATTTGAATTCTTAAATCCTTCATCATCACCTTATACACCCCTCACTAGTTAAATTCCCATTAGTTAATTAAGGGATAAAGTACCACCTTCTCTACAAACTAAACCACTTTCTTCACAAATTAAACCAACTTCTCCATAGACTATTCCAAATATGCCATCTCAACCTACTAATAGTATGAATGCCATAGTGGTTGCTAGTTATGCCCCATTAGTCTTACCTCAACCTCTTAATGCTCTTCCTAGAGGAGATTATCATAAATATATTCCAATGTTTAATGGCCAAGATGAAGTTACAGCAGAGGAGCATTGGAACCCTTATTATAGCTATGCTGACAACCAAAATATTGAAAATCAGGATGTTTGGATGAGAGTCTTTGTCCAAAGCATAGATGGAGAGGCAAGAAAATGGTTCAAAGAATTGCCACCAAATTCTATAGATGGGATAACAATTTTGGAATAATTTTTTATGAGACAGTGGGGACATACTAAAGCTTATCTTTATTATATAACTAAGTTTGGAGCTTTGAAAAGAAAACAATGTGAGACAGATACTGATTTTACCAAGCGTTTCAATCAAATGTATAGTAAGATCCCTGCATATATTAAACCTACTAAGACATATGCAAAGCTTACTTATGCAAATTCTTTTGATGCTCAGTTTTATTTATTAATAAGGGAAAGGAGATCCATTACCATCGCAAACATGCACGAAGAAGACTTAGAGGTAGAGTCCAATTTAATGGCAGCAAGTAAGCTCAGGGATAAACCAGAATATCATGAGGAGGATAAGAAAAAGAAAAAATAAATGGTACCATCTACTCCAGGAGTAAAGGCAACAGATAGTAATATGGATGAGATGACTAAGATTATTAATAATTTATCTGCAAAAATTAGTAGGCTAGAAATGGATATTAAAACCCAAAACACACCTGCCCATGAGAATGATAATCAGAAACCCAATCAGTTCAGAACGCCATTTAATCCCAGGTTCTTTCCTAGAGGTAGGAGTAATAATGAAGAACAAAATATACGACCTCCTTTTTATAATAATATGGTGCAAAATGATGAATCTAATGAAATGGATGAACTAGATATTGAGGACTTAGACCCAAACATTGATCAATTGGACGAGTTTCCTTCTTCCAATTTTTTAACTAAGTCTCATTATCATCATGCAAAAATCTCTTATTATGATGAAAAAATATTATTTTCAACAGATTCCATATATTTGAGATGTTTTCCAAGCAGTGCCACAGAAGACTTATGGTCTCATATCAGGAATAAAGAAGGCCCCACAAGACAAGTTGAAAGAAAGGAATGTTCCTACAAAACAAGGATCATGTTATGAGAAGAAACGTGATCAACAAAGAAATAAAGATAAATTTGCAGATATGGAAGAAGTAGGTAAAGTTTCTTCTAGTTTCAATATTGACCATGAAATTAGAAAGATTAAAATTCATATTCCATTGTCTGAACTCATTAGAAATCAGTCATATAGGGAACTTACTCTCTAAATTTTAAACCCTCCAGTCAATTACATTCCTTCAGATGCAATTAATCTACAAGATGAAAATCCAACCATCATATTTGGTACTAAATCATTTTATTATCCAGTTGATAAGACAGACTTTCCTCCCCCATTTTATATTACTCTCATTGTTCATGATCAAATGTTACATAATTGTCTTCTAGATTATGGTGCTTTGCACAATCTTATGCCTAAGGAAATTATGGAAGCTTTAGGGTTAACTGTCACCAAGCCTTACAATGATCTATATGTTTTTGTTTGTAGAGCAGTTAAATGTCTTGGAGTTATCAAGGATCTTGTTGTTAGCCTTACACAATTACTAATGAAAAGCATGCTAATGGATGTTGTTATAGATAATATTGCTCCTAAATATGCCATGTTATTGTCAAGGTTATGGGTAAAGAGGGTAGGAGGAATCTTGCAGATGGATCTTTCTTATGCTACAATTCCAGTATTTGGAGGGGAATATAGGAGACTTTAAAGCGAAGTGCAACTTGACTATTTGGTAAGTGACAATGAAAATCCTACGAATCATCCCATCTATGCAATTCTGGAAGCTATGTGTTCTTGTATGTTACATTTAGATTATGATACCATGAGAATTTAACAAATAGAAAAAGATCATTCAGTTCAACATAGAATGGAGGTTCAGGATTGTTTATGGAAAATGTATTTTGATGGTTCATCGTGTAAGGAAGGAGCAGGAGCAAGTATTGTAATTATTTCTCCAGGTTGTGAGATTATCTCTTTGATGTATAAATTGGAATTTCAAACAACAACTAATATTTCCAAATACGAAGCATTAGTTCTTATACTAAGGGATGCAAAGGACTTAATCATTCAACAAGTGGTTGTTTTTGGAAACTCTGAGTTAGTGGTTCAACAGGTGAAAAACGTGTACCAGGTAAAACAGCAATTGTTAAAAGTTTATAGGAATGAGATATGGGACCTTGTAGATAATTTCTTCTTAGCATTAATATATCTTTCATCCCAAGATATAATAATCAAACAGAAAACTCATTGGCATTGGCAACAACTTAATTTAAGGTTCCAAAATTAACTAAACTCAAATATCCAATTGAAGTTAGGTACAAACCTTCAATTCTAGATAATATCGAGCATTGGAGAGTCTTCCATAATGATCAGGAGATTAAAAAGTTTTTAGAATTGACAAGTGAGTTTTCCACATCGTTAATTGATCATGATCAAGATTTTGAGTTTGATGAAATTGCTTCATGTTCAATAAATTCAATTAGCAATCACAAAATAATTGAATTAAAAGGAAATTTCATTCCCAAAGGGACTTGTTCCTCTTGAACGATTGTTTTCAAAATATGACACCTTATTGAATCCTACCATGCAATCTTCTGAAGAAAATGTTTTGAGCTGTAATATTGGTATGGTTGATGAACCTAAAATGCTTAAAATATGCAAAACACTTTCAGATGAACAAAGGAACGGGTATCTTAAACTTTTGAAAGAATTTGTTGATATTTTTACTTGGTCATACAAAGATCTGAAAACTTATGATACCAACATATTCCACCATAATATTTTGTTAAAGCCTAATACTAATACTTTTTTACAAAAACTTAGAAGACTCAATCCAACATTGCTACCAATTATTGAAAAAGAGGTCAAAAAATTGTTAGATGCAGAGATTATAATATGGATACCTCTTAGATATTCTTCTTGGGTAGAAAATTTAGTGCCAGTACAAGAAAAAATTTGAAATAAGGCTTTGTGTAGATTTTTAGGATCTAAATATATCTTCTCTTAAAGACAATTATTCATGTCGTAAGATTGATCAAATTTTACAGAAAGTGGTCGGTGCTCAAAGGATATCCATGATTGATGGATTGTCAGGGTACAATTAGATTGGTGTGCATCCAGATGATAGAGAAAAAAAAGACTTTACCGCTCCTTAGGGAACATTCATGTATGATAAAATGTCATTCGGTCTCATGAATGCAGGCGCAACCTTTCAAAGAGATATGGATATAGATTTTGTTGGAGAAAAGGAGAAGTTTGTGGTAATTTATTTAGATGATTTCACATTTTTTTCTAATTCTGATGAAGAACAACTTAAACACCTTAAACAAACATTCCTTAAATGTAGAAAATTTGGATTCTCTTTGAATCCTAAAAAATCCCACTTTGATATGCAAGAAGGAAATATTTTGGGCCATATAGTTTCAGCTCATGGGATTATTAGAATTATTGCGCCATTGGATCTTCAGGAAGTGAGTGCAATCATATTCTTAATTATTATCAGTGAAGAGGAATGAATAATATACACTGGAAAAAAAAACAAATCTCATGGGAAACAGACAAGTATTGCTCAAATAATTATAGTATAAACTTCATTACATCCCAGCAGTATACAATGGTAATACATAAAGGATAATTTGAATCATGAGAGATGAATTCGATTCTACCAACTCAATCTGCCTACATGGCTAACTAGAAGTGTCTAAATCACTCTCGAAGTTCAGCAGGCTAACTCTAGATGTCTAATCCGGTCTCTCAATTAGTTACAATCAATCAAACCAGTCTATCTATAGTGGTAGGTGAGAAGTAGGTGAGAAATGGAGCCTTTCCACATGAATCCATGCATAGATAGTGCTAACTAAACTGGAAGATATCTAACTGAATGTAACTGAAGCATAACTAATCTTGACTAGTTACCAACTTCTAGCAACTGAAGGAGATTTATGTCGGCACTCCCAGTGACTCCTAAAATGTATGGATTGGTCTAGGAGGCTTTTAAATTGATGCATGAAGGTGCAGTGAGTTCCAATTAGCTCTATCGATGTTCCCCACACTCTAGTGACTGGTACATGTGGACCCATTAGGCCAAGTGTACCCAATCATACTAGTGGACCCAATAATAACTAAATGACTCCTAAGTTAGGCTAACATAATCTAATATACGGTTTGGACAATGGAGGATTGTAAATCCTAACACCCCCCTGAACCCTAACTTGTACAACTATGGGCCCTAGAAACAAGGCCAAAAGTCACCCATATACAATCTAAAAGATAAAAAAATATGGCTTAATAAACCGAGGAAATAGGGGAAAACCTCATGGGAAAAACCCCCCCCTCAAGATAAGCATAAATAGGAACTAAGAGTCAAGCCTTAACACCTAAAAGAGACTTGAGAAAGGAAAATCTATTTTCTGTGAAATACTTGGTGAAAATGTTTGCAATCTGATCCTATGTAGGATAGTAGTGCAATGTGATGGTTCTTTCATGCACTAGTTCCCAAATGTAGTGCATGTGAACCTCTATGTGCTTCGTCCTCTGCTTCTAAACCGGATCATTGAAAATTTTTATAGAACTCTGGTTGTCACAATAAAGGTCCAATGAAGATGAATTGTGAATCCCGAACTCTGTCAAGATGCCATGTAGCCAAACTGCCTGAATAGTTACATTCACAGCTACCCGATACTTTGCTTCTACTGAAGAGAGTGCAAGTGTTGCTTACTTCTTGTTGGACCAACAAATTGGCCAAGATCCGATCATGAACACAAATCCTAAGGTGGATTTCCTATAATTTCCATCTCCTGCCCAGTCTGTGAATCCTATGAGATCAAGCTGTGCTCCAGCTGCATAATGAATCCCATAATATTTAGTACCCTGCACATAGTGCAAGATTCTCTTTGTTTCCTTCCAATGCATCTCATGTAGCTCCTACATGTACCTAGAAGCAGCACTCACAGCAAAATATATTTCTGGTCTCAAATGTGTGAGATACAGAAGTCTCCCAATGAGCTGTCTATAGAGAGTGTTATCTACCAAAGGTGTGGAGCCACCTTCTTCTAGCATGATGCCAGATAGAAACGCACAAGGGGATGCTTTGCAATATTCGATGTGGAATATCCTAAGAATGTCTGATGAGTATCTGGACTGTGAGATCATGATTCCCGAAGTCTTTTGACTTACTTTGAGACCAATGAACTGTATTAACAGTCCTAGATTAGTCATAGAGAATGCTTTGTTTAGAGAAGACTTGATGGTTCTCAATTTAGCAGTAGAGTTGCTAATAATGAGCAAGTCATCCACATACAATACAATCAAAAGAAAGAAACCATATTTCTTATGCATATATACATTGAAATCTGATTTGCATCTTTCAAATTTATGAGATATGAGGAAGGCATCCATCTTGGAGTACCATGCCCTTGGGGCTTGTTTGAGTCCATACAGTAATTTCCTTAGTCTGCCAACTAAGTAAGGGTCATCAATAAACCCCTCAGGTTGTTTCATGTATATCTCTTTCTTCAAAATCACCATGGAGGAAGGCACTTTTCACATCCATGTGATGTACCTCCCATCTCTTGGAAGCTGCAACTTCCAAGATAAGCCTAATGGAATCCATTCTAGCTACTAGAGTGAATGTCTCATTGTAGTCCAATACCTAAACCTGAGAGTCACTCCTTTGTCCATCAACCGAACCTTGTACTTGGTTGTGGTTCCATAAGAGGATATGTTGGTCTTGTAGACCCATTTGCACTGAACAAGTTTCCTCCCTGGAGGTAAGGAGACAAGTTCCCAGGTTTTATTGTCATGTAGCGAGTCAAATTCCTCATCCATAGATGCTTTCCATCTAGGATCATGGCAAGCTTCCTTGAATGTTTGAGGATCTGTTGAGCCCATTTAGGATGCTTAAATGAGGTAGATGTTGGATCTGGATCTAGATCTCTTTGAGGTGTAAGCTCAATATCTGAATCATGCTAGTGTTCCTCTTCTTATGAGTCTGAATCTAAAATGTTAGGCAATAAAACTGTATCTGCAATAGGAAGTAAAGGAATTTTGATACCTTTATCTACTTCGAATAGAATTTGTGGTTGTATTGGATATGAGTATGGCATGAAATGAGAGAAAATATGCCTTGGAGGCATGATCTACAATTCCTTTCGCTATAGTCTCCCCAATTGAGATTTATGTGATCTCTACTGAGTCAAGGCCAAATACCACTTACTTTGGTGAGCCAGTGTGAGTCATCTGGTATACAGACAATAGATTAGCTGCAAGACAGGGCACATAGAGGAAATTTCGCAACTCACCATTATGGATTTTAATGGTACCTCTTCCTACTACTGGAATTTTGGAGCCGTCACCCATATGAATAGTAGGCCCTTCTGTGAGGTTGAGAGTGGAGAAGAAATCCTTGTAGGAAACCATGTGGTTGGATGCTCCATAATCAATCAAATAGGTTGTCGACCGAGGGCCAATTTTCAAAGCACGACACCTCTCATGATCATCTGTCAATTGTCCATCATCAAACTTCTTTTCTCTTTGTGGAAGAGCTATGTTATTCTGCTTCAAGATAGCTGACAGTTGGTCGATCTGATTCTTCATACACTGGTCTTCTAAATGAAAACCCCGCATACAATAGGGACACATTCTTTTCAAACTTTTTCTTCTTGCTAGACCCCGAAGCTCCTTCAGAAGTCTTTTTTTTTATTTTTAGGCTTCGAATCAGATTCTTTAAGCTCCTTCCCTTTAAGTCTCCCTTTAGCTTGCACTTTGGTAGAGTTTGTCACTAGGAGGGATTGATCTTTCGAAGTCTGCATGACTCGCATCTAGACCAACTTCTCTTTCTCCTATATTAAGGACTCGACAAAGGAATTAAGTGAGGCGATCTTCCAATTGGGAATGGAATCTCTTCCGAAATGGAAGATTGAGACAAATACAGAATACTTAGTACCTAGTTTGTTGAGTATGGAGAGCACATACTCCTCCTCCTTTCTTTCTATTATGCATTGTCTGCATTGAAGTACAAGAGACTTGAATTTGGTAAAGAACTGTTGTATGGTCTCGAAACTATTGGGATGCAAGGCTACCAACTTGTTTTCCAGAATGTGTCCCTAAAGCTCATCTTTCTTTCCATACAAGACTTCAAGCTTCTCCCAAGATTCTTTGGGAGTCCTCAAACCTTCTAGATGAAAGAGGAGGTATCTAGATATGTGAGTACATAGATAACCAAAAGCTTCATCTAAGAGGTTCATAAACTTTTTTTCTCATGTGGATGATGGGGCTCAGCCTCCCTTCCTAGTATTATCCTAAAGAAGCCCTTGTTGCACAAGGAAACTTGCATATCTACCCTCCAATCAACATAATTGAAGGGTGTTAGGATCCAAGGTGTAAAAGGTTGAGAATCCATAATTCTCCTGTTGATCAGACTATATCTTCAATCAAGCTACCTAGTACCTGTGGAAAAATTGTTGAAACCAAAACCATTCACACTATGTTAGAATCAATGCTTCCCTCTCAACAAGTACACTTTCTCAGGGTCTGTCATGCCTCCACTGCCACTCTAAATAAATTCATAGGAAGCAAGGCGATATTTGCGGGACTTCTATGGAAAACCGACTACTTCTTGTGTACAATGGAGAGTAGACAGACTTGAAGCTTTCCTGAGATGGATCTGATACCATATTACAATTATTGTGCCATTAGATCTTAAAGCAATGAGTGCAATCATATTCTTAATTATTAGCAGTGAAGAGGAATGAATAATACACACTGAACAAAAAAAATATCACAGGAAAGAAACAAGTATTTCTTAGATAATTATAGTATAAACTTCATTACATCCTAGCAGTATACAATGGTAATACATAAAGGAGAATTCGAATCAAGAGATAATTCAAATCTACCAACTCAATCTAACTGCATGGCTAACTGGAAGTGTCTAAATCACTATCAGAGTTCAACGGGATAACTCCAAATGTCTAATCCAGTCTCTCAATCAGTTACAATCAATCAAACAAGTCTAACTACAATGGTAGATGAGAAGTAGGTGAGAATTGGTGCCTTCCCACATGCAGCCATGCATAATTAGCGCTAACTGAACTGGAGGATATCTGACTGAATGTAACTGAAGCATAACTAAGTTTGACTAGTTACCAACTGCCAACAACTAAAGGAGGTTGGTGTCGTCGTTCCCAGTAACTCCTAAAATGTAGGGATTGGTCTAGGAGATGCCTAAAATTATACATGAAGGTGCATTCAGTTCCAGCTAGCCTATATCGGTGTTCCCCACACTCTAGTGACTGGTACATGTGTCCCCATTAGGCCAAGTGGACCCAATGGTACTAGTGGACCCAATAATAACTAAATGACTCCTAATTTAGGCTAATATAATCTAATAGAAAGTTTGGACAAGGGAGGATTATAAATACTAACAGGGATTAAGATAGATCCTGAACTGGTCAAAGCTATTTTAAAGATCGGTATTCCTAGAAATAAGAAGGACGTTCAGTCTTTTGTTGGAAAGATTAATTTTTTAAGATGGTTCGTTCTGGATTTTGCAGATATTATGAAGAAAATAATAGTCATGTTGAAAAATGATCAGTAGGTTAAATGGACAGTTGAAGCTAGATCATCATTCAAAAAGATAAATCAAGCTATTCCTGAATATCCGATGTTGGTAAGTCCATATTTCTCAAAATAATTTTTAATTTTTGACCTTATCGTTTGCTTCTGAAGATATTATAGCATCAGTTCTTTTACAAAAAAATCATAAGGTTTAGAGTAACCTATTTCTTTTTTCAGTAAAATTTTAAGAGATTCTGAACTTAAGTACAACATATTGGAGAAACAAACTTATGCACTAGCCAAAGACTTGAAAGTTTTCAGAATTTACATTCTACATTCCAATATCATGGCTTATGTACCTAATGTTGCAGTTAAAGAAATTTTAGTGCAGCCTGAGAGTGAAGGAAAAAAAGGTCATTAGATAGCTAAGGTCATGGAGTATGATGTTGAAATTAAGCCCACTAAATTGGTGAAAGGATAGGGTTTGGCCAGGATTCTTGCATATTCAAATTTTGAAGCGTTAGGCCTTCATTTGGTAGAATCATTCAGTGAAGGATAAATTGCATACAAAACAAATTAAAGAGCACATTTATGCCAAATATGCCGAATCTCCTTGGTATGCTAACATAGTTTATAATCTGTTGAATTTGTAGTGTCCTTCTCATTTAAATAAAAAATAATGCAGGTCATTAAAGCTCAAAACTAAAAATAATGCAGGTCATTAAAGCTCATTGGTCAAGTTTTATATTGGAATGACCCTAGGGAGTTGCTTCTTAAATGTTTGGATAAGTCTGAAACTGATTTGATCACTATTGACTTCCATCAAGGTGCATGTGGAAGTCATAAATAATTGAAGGCCATGACATTTAAAATCCTTAGAGAAGGTTATTATTGGCCTACCTTGTTTTCAGATGTTAATGCCTTAGTTAAAGATTGCATGCAGTGTCAAAAATTTGTTGGTAAACAAAATCTTCAATATTTGCCTCTAAATCCTACTGTAATTAATGCCCCATTTCAGCAATGGGGGTTAGATTTCATAGGTGAAATTAAGCTTCCTACTGGGAAACATAAGTGGATCTTAACAACCGCTAATTTATTCACCAAGTGGGTTGAGGTCATTCCCACTCGAAACGAAACTAATAAATCATTATAAATTTCTTTCAATAAAATAGTCCGAGTAGATTTGGTTGTCCAAGGAAATTAGTGACTGATAATGCTAAGGCTTTTAAATATAAATCTATGGCTAATTTATGTGAAAGTAATGGTATCATACTTAAGCATTCTACAACCTATTATCCTCAGGGAAATGGGTTGATAGAATCCACAAATAAAAATATCATTAAAAATATCAAGAAGATGTTGTTTAAGAAGAAGAGATCTTGGGACACCATCCTGAAATATGCTCTTTGGGCAAATCGGTTAACTACTAAAAATTCTATTGGTACATTTCCTTTTCAGCTTGATTATGGTATTGATGTTATTTTTCCTATTCACTTGGGTCTTCCAGTAATGAATTTCATGCAAGATAATCAAGAAAATCCTAATGAAATTCAAGGCATAATTTTTTAGTTGATTGAATTCTGGTAGGAAAGGGAAGCTTTGGTAGAAAAGACACAGGCATACAGAAATAAAGTAAAGGAAAGATTTGATAGAAGAGTTAAAGAATCTATTTTGCTTATTTACGATATGGTGCTTAGGTGGGATCCACATAGGAGTGAAAAAGGAAAACATGCTAAATTTGATCATTTGTGGTTGGAACCTTTCAGAATTTCAAAAATTGTAGGGAATAATACCTTTATACTGCAAAATAAGGAAGGTGAGGAGTTTTCTAGCCCAAGCAATGGGTGGTTCTTAAAATTTTTATATACTTACTAGAATATAGGTGTTTTTATTCATTTTATATATCGGTGAGTTTATTTCCTTTTAAAATAAGACTCTAGCCCAATGGCTTGTACAGAATTGCAGTTTTAGTTAAAGTTTTAGCAAGAATAAAATTCAATTCCAGGAGGCACTAGTGTACGTGTTCTTGGAGCCTCATAAGGAGGACTCCATCTCCCAACCAGAGCCCAATCTTCGTACTAGAGTTGTACCCTCAGTTTTTCCATCTTTTGTTTTTCCTTTTATATTGTTTTTAGTTCAATCTCTCTTTACAAGTTATCCATAGTATTTAGACCCTTTGATTTTAGCCATGTTTATTTTCTTATGTACATAATGCATTACACACTTAATAAATTAAAACTTGGCTTATATTTATTAGATATTCCTTTAAATTCTTCAAATGTATGATTTTATATCATTACTAACCCCTCCTATAAGTATTTTTCAATGTTTTGCTAATTTATGTGATTTGACATTCTGGCAGCATAATCAATGGAGCTTATACATACTTGTGCTATTGAAATGCTAAATCATGAAATTTAGTGGTTTAATACATCTCAAGATCATACATGGGTTTTAATGAAATATTTTTCCCGATATTTGAGGCAAGAAAGATGGTACATTTGTCAAGTTCATGATTAAATTCATATGCATCGAAATTAGAAGATTAATGAACTGCCCTAGCTTTATGATTTTTTTAGCTTTGAAGGATCGTACCTTGGATGAGTATTTGCTTTAGTAATGAATCTAAGAAGGTTTTGGGGATCTACCTGACTAATCCTTTTAGTCCTGAAGATGCACAATATAAAACGGGTACATAGTTCCCTGGGGAAATAGCGTAGCTGGAGGACTATCATATGCCAAATAACCAACAACACTATTTTGATTTTTAGAAAATATGTATTAAGATCATGTTTTTGGATCAACCAGAACCACCCAACAAGAAGCATAGCGCCTTAACATAGGAATCTTATTGTTGCACACCTCCTAGCCCCCTGCCTGATTGGGATCAATTGGAACCCATGCATATTGTATGTACATATGGTACTATTATTTACATAACATCAAAAATACCTACTCCCAGTATTACTAATCCATTGGGACAGTTGAGAAATGAGAACATATCTTTATTTGCATCTTCTGCACTCAAATATACCATGAGACCCATGAGTTGATTTACAATCTCGTGATTAATATCCTGAGCCAGGGATATCTGTATATTAGTTTGGTTTGAGTTCATTCCAGGAAATCGATACTTAGCAAGTGTCCAACAGCTGATAATATGAAGAAGAGAGGTAAAATCTTCTGGTTTGAACCGATCAATATGAAATGGGCATAGGAGATGCCCGAATGTGCTAAGAATTTCAAGGAAGAACTTCGGTACTCCTTCTTCGAGAGAATTACATGTTACAATATTGCAGCCACTCATTCATTCACTCAGAATTTCTCAGGTTCATCCATAGATTTCTAAACATTTACATTTGAATTAATCGAGGTCTTAATCGCAGAGGCAACGAAATTTCCTATTGAAGGGGATCACTAGTTTAAAAAAAGAATCCATTTGAGGTCGATTTAAGTCTATATCTGCTGCTAGGGTTCAAATATTTGGATTGGAACAAGGGTATACATCTGAACAATGTGAAGCAAGAGTGGAGAGATGATTTTGGGATAATACAACATTATATTTCCTGTAAAGGTAGATTTTCTATTATTCATAAGTATCATTTCATATTCCTCCTGCGTATAAGTGGGATATCCAAATTAAATTTACCCTATTACCAATTAAAAAGTATTATCAAAATATTGACTAGGGTTAAAAATTATATGGATCATACAGACCAATCAATTTGTCATCATGTCTTAGTTAAACTGTTGTTAGTAACTGAGTTTAAAAAGAAGAACCATTCCTCGTAGCACTTCCTATTTTGGTCACGTTTTGAACCAGAAGAGTCTGAAGTTCAAGGTGATTAGGAAAATAAAATTAGAAAAGAAGGCACCGATGCTTTTGTCAGTAGATAGAAGACCCTTCATACCAAACATAAGATTCAAGGAGAACACAATATCTTCAAAAGGAAGAGGTGAAAGGTAGACAAAAGATCCAATTCACTATAAATTAGGCTCAATGCAGAGGATGAATAAGTTCAAGAGAAACTCCGGGAAAATTTACAAGAAGAAGAATTGTTTGTGTCATGCAATGAAGTTACCTCTGCTCCAAATACTCCCAATGACCTGAAGGAAAGGATGATAGAAACAGGTATGATTGAAGAACCTCTTTCCAATATTGAAGTTCCAATTACTTCTCTTTTAGAGCCTCAAATAGTTAAATGGAGATCTAAAACTAGAACTAAAAATAAGCTGACAATGAACATGAGAGCAATTTTAGATCCTAAATTTAATAGGGATGGAGTAACCACTATTGAAGACTCTTCAAGTGAAGAGGATCATATAACTAAGAATGTGGAGCAAAATTTAACTCAAACTATAGAAGACACTGAAAGGAGCATAAAAGATATTCTATATATAATTGAAAGAAATAATGAGGCTAAAGGTAAACAAAAGGTACAGAACTTTGAGATTGGTATGACCTCAAAGTCCATCAATCGGGAAACCCAAGTAGAAGAGGCTAATATATAGAAGATAGAACAATTATTCATATCTCTACAAGAAGATTGTATCAATGAAGAACAGGTCAAGGTTATTCCAAGTTCAGATGAAGAAGACCCTTTACATCAATCACCAATGGAAGCAGTATCAAAGATTAAAGTTCTTGAAAAGACATTGCAGCATTACAAGTTCCAGAACGAGTACCTAAATGATTCTAATGATAAAATAATGCAGGCTAATAGAAGGTTGAGGGAAGATTTAGAAGAAATTAATGGTCATTATTGGGAGTGGATAATGGTTTCAAAGGAAAGTTATTGGAAGAAAAATGAAGAGTTGGTAAAGAAAAATAAGGAGATTCTAGACAAAATCCAATTACAAAGGAGATCCCAAACATTGGATGGACTTACCATTTTAGCAGAGGAAGCTCGTCAAATTTAGTTTGAGATAGACTTTAATCTCTTATACTGCAGTTGTCAATCAACAAATCCATGTAAACAAGTGGAATAGACTACGATAGTTGCATATGGTTGAAGTTTGCTTTGTTATATTTAGAATGTAGTTACTTAGTAAATACTTTTTCTATTTTTTAACACATTCAATCCTAAGTATTGGGATTTAAAATTGTTTGGTATTTTCTATTATTATAAAAAGGAAAAGAAAGACAGTAGCATGGGTTGTTCATTTTCTAAGGAGAGGGTTATGAGATATTAATCCTATTTGATACAGCTCATGTAATGATTCTCTGTAAGCACATTGGAGACTATATTTTGGAATAATATACATATACATATAAGCCAGTTTTAATCATTATTGTGTTGAATGTTTTTAATCTATTTGATTACTCTACTTATGGTTTCATTTTCTAATAAAGTTTTTATTTTGAAATGCTCTTAAGTGGATGGGCTTCACTACTTTTCATAGCCAGAATGTATTTATGTTTATTATATTTTTCATCTGATATTTGAATATTATAGAACTGTCTCTTATTAAATATTTAAGTTGGTTCATGCTTATTGTTTTATTTGTATCCATATAGTCTCTAATCTTGTTTACGTATTCATCATGTCATGTTGTTGATTGTTAACAAGTTATACAACTTGAAGAGAACCCAACATTGTTCTTGTCTTTTTATAGGTGTCAAAACCACCAAAAAACAACCTCGAATAGACCACTTTTTGGGAGGGGATAAAATTACAACATTTCGGTAACCCCGAGCAATGTATCATGGTGTTGTTGTAGTAAAAGTTGTAAAATCAACCCCAAATCGAAAATGGTAGAACACTGTTTTAATTCTGGGGCACCACTTTTTTTTCTCGGCTAAAATTACAACATTTTTGTAAGCCCAAGCATTGTAGTATGGTGATGTTGTAGTAAAAGTTGTAAAATCAAACCCTAATCGAAAATGGTAGAGTGCAAGTTTATTTCTAGAGCTAAATTTACAACTTGCTTAAAATTGTTGCCTTAACAACGAACAACTTCTCAATGTAAATGCTAAAAAACGCTAGCTAATCAAAAAGAGGTGCTACCAAATGTACCCCTTTCATTTTCTAGGTTACTTTTTCGGGTTTCTTAAACCATGTCCTGAAAATATAAAAAAAATTGTAAAAAAATACACAAGTTAAATAAATACCAAAATTTTAACACAAATTTACCCCCAAATTTTTTTTTTTTAAAAACAACAACAAAAAATCTGAAAGCCATTTCAAAAAACATATTTTAACACAACTTAAAAACACTTAAAACCTTAAAAAAATGATGGAGTGATAGCGGGAAGTAAAAAAATAAAAATAAAACAAACAAACAAAACAAAAACAAAAAAAGGGTGGTAGAAGGATGGTGGATGGGTCGTGGTGTAGGTGGGAGGGGTGATGTGGGTAGTTAGTGGGCTAAATGGGAGGTCGGTGACATGGGGTAGTGGCTATGGGGATGGAATGTGAAGGGGATGGCGCATGGAGAGGGGGATAAGGTGGTGGGGGGGGTTGGATGGGGACCACATCACCCCTCCCACCTACTCGACTACCCACCCACTCCCCCCTTGGCTTGAACCTCCCATCCATTAAAACTCCCCTTAATTTATTTTGNTTTTTTTATTATTTCTTTTCTTTATTTTTTTAAGTTTTTCATTTTTTTATTTTCTCTTATTTACTAAGTTTTAATATTTTTTGTTTTCTCTTATTTACTAAGTTTTTATTAATGTCATTTCATTTTGTGTTTTTTTGTATTTTTTGTTTTTTTTAAATATGTTCAAAACATGTAAATTATTATTTTTTTATTTTTTATTATTTATAGCTTTGTTCATTTTTCCTTGTTATGAATTTTTTCATTTTTACTAAGTTTTTTTTTGTTTTGTTTTTTTTAAGTATTTTAATGGTATGGTTTGGAAACGTCTTCAAATGTAACCCAAAAAAGAAAAATGTGTTATTAGTAGCACCTCTTTTCAATTTGTAGGTTGATTTTGGCATTCGCATTGCAAAGGCATTGGTCGCTAAGGAAACAATGTCAAATAACTTGTAATTTTAGCCCCACAAAGAAAAATAAGTCAAATATGTGTGCTACCATTTTTTATTCAGAGTCTATTTTAAGGTTTTGATTATAGAAATGCCACCCAAGGTTTCAAACAAGTTGGAATTTTTAGCTCCCCAAAAAAAATGGTGCTATTGGTAGCATCGTTTTTCAATTCAGGGCTGTTTTTTGGTGGTTTTGACCAAAAAATATGAGAATTCATGGCCAAAGTTCTCGTTTTGAGTATAAAGTTCTCGTCAAGTTGTATAACTTGTTTTTTATCATTTATATTTAATTACCATGAATATTATTATTCCCTAATGATTTATAAAATAGAACCACTTTCAACCCCTATGTATCTATGATGTCTAGAATTTTCACTTTTGTAGTCTGAGTACAAACTCCAGTGCAAACACTTCCCAAAGTCTATTGAACTTGGTAATATTTATCCTAGCACATATACCTCTGATGAAATATTCTCAATCCCTTGGGAGACCATTTAAGGTGGTCATCACAACTTCTGCTTCCTCCACCATATAACTGATAGCCTCCAATTTTTCTTTGATATGAGAGACACTTGTGAAGTATGACTACATGGTTTCTCTCTTTGAATATTCACTCCCTTGAGTTGATTTCTCAAGGTCATTCTTCGGTTAATGTTCTTTCCTTCAAATAGACTTGTTAAAGCATCGACATTTCTTTAGAGTGTTCTTTAATGATACTTGAGGGATCAAATGATCCTTTATGGAGTCAGCTATGATCCTCTTGGATTTTATAATGTCCTTCTCATGCTTGGTGTTTGCTTCATCTCCCTCTGGCTCCTTAACCTCTTCTTTGATGTAGCCTTCTATATCATTCTCCTCAAGGATAAGCATGATTATGTACTTCCATGTTCTGGAATTTTCTGCTCCTTCAATCTTTTCATCAAGCTTGGTTTTATTTGTCATCTTCAAGGAATGAGAACCTCAAATGGAAATATAGGAAGTAGTACTTACCAATTTGAGGAATTCTTCTGGACCCTCCTTTAGAATGACCTGGAGTTTGATGGTAACACCCTAATTTTTCAGTTGAGATCACTTGTAGGGATGAATGTTGGAAAATATGTGCCTCCCCAAAGAAAGCTAGACTGTATCTTTCTTTTTCTAAACTTGGTTGTGGAACCTTGAAAAATCTGAAGCCCTAGTTCCTCCAAACAATAGTGACAGGTCAAAAATTGAAAATCTTTAGAATTGAGTTCTGCCACCATAGAAACATGTGCTCTCCTAGGGCAAGTTGAACTAACCTTCTTTTCAATTGATCTGATGAGGGAGTTTCCCGGAATAGCAAACCTTATATTCTTGTACTGTGGAAAATTGTTGCACAATGTCTTCTTTTAGGTTGGCTCTAATACGATGTTAGATTTTTAAAAGTTTTATGCACAGTAAGAAGAATATTAATAAAAGAATGATAAGCACATCAATACAAAGAAGACACAAATATTTATCTTGGGAAACCCTCGTGGGGAAGAAACCCCAGCAAAACTTCCTCAATATAAAATCCAACCAAGTATAGTGTAAGACCGCAAGACTAAGATATATTGCTTCTCCTCCTCCAGATGGACTCCTCTTTCTCTCTATAACGAACTTGCTTCAACTATGAGTGTGTCCAAATGAGGAGGGAGCCTCATCTATTTATACACATTATTTGTGAAGTATAATAACCCAATAGGGTCGACTTCACCTTCCCAACAAGGCCAACTTGACCTAGGAGACATAAAAATACATTTTTAATAATTCTTGTATGGGTATTATTGACCCAACTGAAAACAAAGGTTTTACCTCAATACTTTACATGACCAATTGCATCAATGACATCCCTAATCAAAGGAGCAACATCTCCCTAAAGGAGGGATAATAACAATATTATAAAAAGTACAATTAGTATATCTTTCACAGTTACATTATTTCAACAAAAACCAATGAAAAGTAGAACTTATAACATCAATTCCATGTTGTAATATATAGTATGCCATGAGGAGTGGGTCCAACCATCATTGCTTTCTTTTTCCTATAACATAGATAGTCGAGCTAAGTTTGAGCAATCCTTAACTTAAACACCGTCATTACTATAATGCTCACATCACAAAATTCAATGCCCAATGTCATGTAACTATTGTTAATAGGGCTTCAAAATAAAAAGGCTCTATTACATAACATTGGATATTATGCAACATGGTTTCCATGCATGAATGGCATTCAACAAATAATCAGCACTTGTCAATAAATAATCCTGAGATCAACGTGTTTTTAAGTTGCCAATGTTAATTCTGAAGATATGACCTTTAAACTTGATCACAAAAACAACACAAGATCGCAGACTACCCAAGCTAAAATTAGCTCTAGTAATGGCATATGTTCAAAGAACCTTTTCCATCGGTCCATGTACCTTATAATAAGACTAACATTTGTCCTCTAAACCTTCCTGACTCCACTTATGTTTACCAATTTAGTGATCTGACTAGTCCAAATTGAGCTACTCTTGCTGAATTGATCAAGATAGTGCAAGCATTGCATTAAACCTATACCATATCGCTATGGTTGCGTGATTGATTATCTTGGTTGTTGAGGGAAGATGATGGAGGTATTGGATTTATTCAATGACATTCTATTTGAACCTGATACCTTCATTTGGTTTCAACTCTGATTGTCAAGGTTTATCAAATAAAAGTTCATTCTGCATGCACAATCATGGGGGAGGTTAGAGGTTAAAAGTCCATATATGTGAGAAGCAAATAATCATTCGCTAGAGATATTATCAACCCATGAGTGGAGGTTATGGGATATTTTCATTATTACAATTCCAAGGTATGGACATGATTTCTCATCTCAGCCTCATTGATACAACAAATTAATAAAATGTAAAATAAAACCATTATGGGCGATGGATGTTATTTTTCCCCAAAATTTTCCACAAACCCTGGTGTTTATGTCTTAACCAAAAAAATGAATTGAAAAACAAAGGTAAAGGTGACAGGATGCCCCCTATGATCCAACCATACCAGACATAGAAGTTCTGAAATTGATGGAAATTGTGAAAGATGGAGATGAATATGAAATGATAGTGGTGGGCCTCTGATAAGCACGAAGAGATGATAGTGTAAATTTACAATTCCATTGACAAGGCATGGAGGATGGAGGGATTCTTGCCCAAGTATTTCAACTTATATACAGAACTCATTATTTCTGATCAAGATATATGGCCATTGAGAAATTCAAATTTGATTTCCCCGATACTAGGTTAGAGTTGGCATCTTCACAAGGACAAACTGAAGATCTTGACAAGCTCAGGTCAAGATTAGAGTACATGTTGTATTGAGGAAAGGAGATGATTGTGAATGGTGGCACTCTATTTAAAAAAAAATTGATGTGGACTGGAAAAGTGAACGTGAAACTTTTTTTAACAGTGGTTGATATCAAACGGCATTGATTTTTCTGGTGTTGATGAGGTGCAAAAATTGCAGTTAGAGGTTGTTGTGGTTATCACAGAAATGAAACAAAGGCTCTATGTTTGTGGTTGTAAATTATTTGAATGTTTTTGGAGATGTGAGTTGGAAAAAGGCCATGCATCCTCACATTCTTGCATGAATAGCCATGTATGTTAAAATTCCAATACATTTAAATTAACATTAGCATTTTCACAATCCAATCATATTTTTTTATTACAATAAAATTAAAATAAAATCCACTTAACTTACTCTCAATAGTCCAATCATGTTATGATTTTATATATTTATATCTCAATCCAAAATCGACCATGTATTGATCACCTTATGTTTTAAAAGGCCAAAGTCTCCACACAAATCAAAGAATGGAAGACAAAGTTTCAATGGGAGAATTTCCTAGCTTTGAACCCACTTTTCATCATTTTCAGAAATTGGAGAGTTTGTGTGGGAACTGCAACTGGAAGAGGCATTACTTCAAAGTGAACCAGACTCTACATTGGTGAAGCTGGTGATTAAATCTAGAAATTTTATAGATGGATTGGGTACATTGTTGAAGCTGGTGGCGAGAATTGTTGTTTATTCGCAAATTACATTCAAACAGTGTTTCCTCAAAGATGAAATTATCAATTGTAACTATGTGGATAGTTCACATGGAGAAGTGGATAGCCCCAGCCAAATAAATGGATAAGCGACGTGTTTTTAGTCAAGGTCGATGACATTCAATATTCATCCTTCATTCGTTTAAATATGCATGTCCGTGCAAGTAGTTAGTGTGTTTAAGTATTTTTATTTTGTGGAGTGGACAGGGGGAGGCTCCTAATAGGAGGTTGATAGATGACGAAAGATCCACAAGTACTGTCCCCTTTAAAAATGCCTTCAGCATAATAATAATTGATTTTTTCTTTATAAAATTTTTTATTAGTAATGTTCATATAAAATTATTGATTCATATACCATTAAATTCCACTTATTTATTACTGATTTTATTGAACAAACATGAAATCCTAATCTGAAATTACTTTAAATTTTTAGATATGAAACATGATTAACACCATATTATTGAAAAAACATCTTGGTCACAATCTAGAAGGACACTTATTCTAAAGTTTAATTGTTCTACCCCTAATGAAGATATTGCACATATTCTAATGAAAAATAGGATCTAATGTAGAAAATGAAGGGAGGAAATTATGTCCTCTTATATGTTGCTAATAGAAATCTCAAAACCTGGCACATACATAGGAGGGTTGGGTGTTCTCCCTCAGTTCTAAGGTTGGTGGAGGACAAAGAACTCAAAGGAAAATTACCTCCATCCATATCGATGATCTCGTCCCTACTCAATGGGAACACCCTCAAACCCTAAGTCTTTGTCATTTGTAATTTAATATTCAACATTGCCCAAATAAATATTTTTAAGTAAACCGTTATATCTTACATGCCAAGGCATTGTATAACAAATATATTAGAATAATAAAATATGTATATGACAATATTTAAAGTGTGAGATAGATTTCTCGTTATTGTCATCACCATCGGATATACGTGACCTGGTTGAAGAGTGATCAGATAGCCTCCTTCCTATCATCATCATGGTCAGAGGTGCATAGCATGAGTCAAGCGTGAGATAGCCTTGGTGTCACCATCAACAATTCTACCTAACATGTTGATAGTCAATCGATAGGCATCTTGGCCTCTATATGAATCTAGACTCTCACCAGAGTGCACATATGTCATCATATATCAAATAAGTAAGTATATTCACTAATATAATTAAAAAGCATCAATAATACTTCCCTTTCGTAGGATCATTCAATCAAGACATATAATCATATTGCAGGATAATCCCTAGCAATCAACTAGTATCATATAACAACAACATAAGTTTGTAAGTATAAGTAGCATATATATACCATTGGGTTTGTCCAACCTCATGACTATGGTCATTTCTATGAACAATATAAAACATAAAATAGGTCTTGATTTATAAAGTCCAAAATGCCAAGGTACTACAATTGGGAATGGGGAGCTTGTGGGACTTAGAAATAATTTTATATAGAGAAAGATTGATTTTCTAGATAATATTCAAGCAATTCTTAGTAGGACAACCTTTTTGTAATTCTTAATCATATGGGAGACCTAAATATCACTATTACATTTTGGTGCAAATTATGATGTTGTTTTCCAAAGTGTTCAGTAAAAATCCATTGTAACATCAATAAAATTTAAATTAATATTCTCCTTTTGTCCTCTATGATCATCGTAATTGCAACAATACCTCCACTACATGGGAAAGTGGATATTTCAATGTCAAAAGTTTAAAATTTGTGAGGTTATATATATATATATATATATATATATAAAGTTACAAAAATTTCTTTTACTCCATTCACCTCTCCCAAAGATATCATTTAATTAAAATCAATAGGGAAATATAAAATTGTCTCCTCTCTTGATTCCATTCATGTTAACTTCTGAATCTTGATGGTATTCTTATTAAGGTTTCAAGGGTTTCATGGATTCAAGTTATGGCCCTAGTTGGGCCCCTACTTCCTTCATTCCTCCTTAGGTTTTTGGTGGCAGTTTCATCTTTGTTTTGCAGTTGTGGAGTTTTCAAGATTTAAGGGAATCCCCTTGCCTTCTACGTTTCCTTCATTCAGGTGGTTTATAGATTTTAAGCCTAACTTCTAGATTCAAATCAACCCAAGCAAAACAAATTTTAAAAAATATCCTATCTCCTTTCAAGTTTTCTTAATGGTATTTTTCGGGGCATCTTTAGGTTTAAAATTTGTTTTGTTTTAGCAATTCTTTTTTTGAGGTTGGACCTTAGGGGACGACCCCCTCCTTTGTAGCATTGGTGACCATGGGAAATACCTCTTATGGTTTTCCATGGTCGTGGAGGCAAACTTATTATCCCCTTGGGGTTGAACCATGGTTGGCGTGGCCACAACTAGGCCTGGGTGCATCACAACTATGCCTAAGTGTGAACCATTGTTGACATGGCCACAACTGGTCTTGGGTGCATCAAAATTACGCCTAAGTGTGAACCATGGATGATATGGTCACAACTAGTCCTGGGTGCATCATAACTACACCTAAGTGTGGTCGTCCCAAAGACCCTTTCAAGGGAGATAACAGCAAGAGAGGACGGGGAAGAATAAATTTCAGACACAGAGGGGGCAGAAAACAACTCAAGCAAAAGATCAGATCTAAAGTGAAATTGTTGTGGAAAGAATGGACATGAAGTAGATCATTGATGGGCTCCTTGGGAGTCCATCAAAGGAAGACACAATCAGGATAAAGAAGACAAAAATAAGAATAAATAGGTTGTTAAATCGCCTGATTCAGCTCATTGTATAGTTGCAAACTATAATATTGGTATTAATTAAATAACTTCTCTTTCATCTTACAAATATTTTTGGTTGCTTGATATTGGTGCAACTTCTCATATGACCTTTAGAAAAGACTATTTTGAAGAATTCAATGACAATGAAAATGACATAGTATATGTTGCAGACAAATCTAGCCTCAAACCAAGGGGAATTGGTTCAATCAAGCTCAAGCTGTCTGGTTTCCCTGATTTTGTGTTAAATAATGTTCTCTATCTTCCATAGTTTCAAAGAAGCTTGATGTCCTTAGTGCATATTTGACAACGAGGCCATTCCATCCACATGTTTGATGGAATTGTAGAGATAAGGAAGTCCTCTGACAACAAGGTCATCATGACTGGGTATGAATATGGAAAGTTGTTGAAGTTGAAGGGTTGTTCTGTAACACTTCAAAAAATTTCCTATATGTCTCAGTTTGAAGAAGGTAATTTGTTATCCAGTTTATTGTGGCATGCAATATTTGGTCACTTGAGTTATAATAGTTTTCGCTTGTTAAGAAAGAATGATGTATATGGTTTTCCTACTATTCCTAGCCAAAGGAACAAATGTGATGCATGCAAACTAGGCAAACATAGTAAGAAGCCTTTTCAAGAGTCTAAATTCAAAGCATGTAGAAAGTTAGAACTGATTCATTCTAACTTATGTGGCCCCATGCATACTATGCAAATGGTAATAAGCACGTTATGACCTTTGTTAATGATTATTCAATAATGTGTTGGGTATATTTATTGAAGACAAAGTCTGAATCATTTCAAACGTTCAAGAACTTTCATGCATGGATAGAGAACCAAGCACAAGCACGTATTGGTAAATTTCATTCCGATGATGGTAAAGAATACACCTCTAATGAATTTAAGGATTATCTTTCTAAACATGGGATTACACATCAAACTTCGGTTCCTTATAATCCTCAACAAAAGTGTGTAGCAGAAAGGATGAATTGAACATTAATGAATACGACAAGATCAATGATGTTTTTCAAGAATGTGAAATTGATGTTTTGGAGTGATACATTAGTATGTGCTGCATATTTGAGAAATAGAAGTCCATATCATGTTCTTGAAGACAAGACTCCACAAGAAATGTGGTTTGGCCATCTTCTTTTTGTTAGGCATCTCAAGGTCTTTGGTTCCACCTGTTATGCCTTGATACCAAAGGAGCAAAGAAAAAAACTTGGTGCTAGAAGTTGAAAATGTATTTTCTTGGGGTATCCAAACACTTCAAAGGCATATCCTCTTTATGATGAGGTAAACAAGAAATTTGTTGTTTCCAAAGATGTCATTTTTCTTAAAACTAATAAAAATGACAAGTCTATTGAAAGACAATTTGTTTGTTTGGAGAGGTTTTCCCATCTAAAGACATATTATGAAGTTAATAATGGAATTACAAACCTTGAAGGGGGGATCTAGATCTTGGATCAAGTTTAATATTTGGAATTTCTTTTTGAAGCATTGACAACCCCTCATGAAGAAACTCATGAAGAATAAGTTCCACCACTTCACCTAAACTAGATGATGCCATTGGGAGGATTGGAATATTGAACCTTGAAGAGAATGTAGCACCTACAACTGATCAACCTGGACCATCAAAGAAGATTCGAAAATGGGCCATAAAGACACTTGAAAGTGTCTATCCGTATGAGATTCGGAAATACATGAATGAGAAAATCAATAAGACAAGATGATGGAGGAGAAGCGGATAACTCAGGTGATGACATGGATGTCTCATTTTATTGTGATTTGAATTTGTCTGTTAATTTTGAACCAACTTCCTTTATAGAAGTTGTTGAATGTGATTCTCTCATAAATAATGGAACCTGGAAGATGGTTTACCCCCCAATTGGAACCAAACCAATTGGTTGCAAGTAGGTATACAAGAACACATACAAATCAGATGTCTCACTTGACAAACACAAAGCAAGGCTTGTGGTGAAAGGCTATGCACAAAAATAAGGAATTGACTATGAAGAAAGATTATGCCCCACAACAAAATGGGCTACCATCTGCACTTTGCTCTCCGTGGTAGCACAAAATGGGTTAAAAGTCCACCAGATTGATGTAAAAATTTATTTCTTGAATGGATACTTGAAAGAAAATGTCTTCGTGTCTCAACCATAAGCTTTTGTTATGAAGGGACAAGAAAACAAGGTATGCAAATTTGTCAAATCCTTGTATGGCCTAAAACAAGCACCAAGAGCATGGTATGAAAAGCTAATTGAGCACCGTCTAATGCTAAATTTCAAGCATTATAATCTTGATGATGCAACATCAGTTGTGAAGAAAGTTGGAAGATCTATTCTATTTCTTGAGGTATATGTAGATGACCTCTTAATAATAGGGAACAATGACGATTATATAGCATCCATAAAGAAATATTTGAAGAAACATTTTGAAATGACTGATCTAGGACATCTTCATTACTAATTAGGAATTGAAGTGACTCAACATCCTAATTACATATTCATATCTGAGGAAAAGTATGTTGGAGAATTTTTTAACATATTTTGCATGACATAATGCAACCCTCTCTCAACCCCAATGGAACAAAATTTGAAGCTCACATTGGGTGAAGAAAAAAAATTTGAGGATGCAACCAAGTATCGACAGCTTGTAGGAAGCCTTATTTACCTTAACACTACCAAACCAGATAGTTATTATGTTGTTGGAATTATTTCCATATTCATTCACAAACCTTGTGAAGGACACTAATCTGCAACAAAAAGAGCTCTAAGATACTTGAAGGGGACTCAAGTACACTAAGGTGGAAGAATTCAAACTCATTGGATACAATGATTCATAATTCGATGGTGACAAAGAGACAGGAGTGTCCACTTATAGATACACAATGAGTCTTGGACCAACAACTATTCTTTGGAGATCACGCAAATAGTCAATTCCAATAGATTCGACAACAGAATCATAATATGTGGCAGCTGCAGAAGCAACAAAGGAGATTGTATGGCTCAAGAAGACTCTTGAATATTTGTAGGAGAAGTAAAAAAATTCCACTCCCTTATTGATCGACAACACTTATGCAAGCAAGTTGGACAAGAACCCCATATTCCATGATTGAAGCAAGAATATCAACACAAAGTACAACCTGATTCGACATCATGTAGAGGCCAAGACAAATCATTTATGACATTGTTCCACAAATGAGAAAATTGTTGACATCTTCACCAAAGCACTTGGACGAGAAAAGTTTGAAAGATTTAGAACCATGCTCAAAATCAAAAAGACCTCTTTGGATTAAGAGGGGAAATGTTGGAAACATAATCCTCATAATTATGGTTCCACATAATATATAAATTTTATAAATAAATTATGAATATGAATAATCATGTTGGGAGATGAAAGGGTTGGTTGGAATATCAAGAGAAACCACCATATGCTATGTATAAATAAAGGCTTTTGCCATGGAATAAAATGAATTCAGGAGTTATTCAATCCTGCAGTTATTTTCCAACATACAATTTACATATGTTTCAAACTGGAATGATAAGCCAACCATACAGTCCATATATATATGCCTATCCATTCACTAGTTGGTCCTTGGCCTTGAGCTTTGCACTAGGAATCCATACTAGCATATTTACATCATTTACATCATTTTGATTATAAATACATTTCAAGTCCAAATCGGGGGTATTACAATATCCTCCCCCTTGGAATAACACCATACTTGGTGTTTTCTCAAAACTAGAACAAAATTGGGTATGCCTCTTTCATGGAATCCTCCAACTCCCATGTAGCCTCATTAGGACCAAAGTGCTTCCATTACACCTTTACCTATCTAATGACATGGTTCCAGAGAAATTTTACCTTCTTGTCTAGGATGAATAGCGAATCAGTTTGGAATTCTCCCTCGGGTTCCAACTTAATCGCACCCCAATCAATCACATGGTTAGGATCATGTACATATTCCTTAAGCAAATAAACATGTAAAACATTATGAGCTCTAGTATTAACAAGCAATGCAATCATATATACAACTGGCCCTATTCTTTCAAGCACTTCAAATTGCCCACAATATCTTAGGGACATCTTGGCACAACTTTGAAGCTTCAAGGAACTCTTCCTTGGCCTCATTATAAGGTAAACATGATCCCCAACAGTGAATTATCTATGCATTCTATTTTTATCTACATAGTTTTTCTGTCTCTCTTGGGTTGCCTTTAAATTCTACCTAATTTTTGCAACATCATGTTCCATTTCCTTAAGCAATTATGGCCCAAGAACAATTATGTTTACTAGATTATCATCTTATCTTATCTATTTTATATATATATGTGGTTGAAATTTTTCGTGGATATAACATAGAACATTAATTGTTCTACTTTACATTAGTATCAGAGTCGAACCAGTTCTTCTCTTATTTTTTACCAATTTAGTAAAAAAATATTACTAGTCTGATAAAAAAATTACCAGTCCAGTTAAAAAACTTTTTAGCAACCTAGTAAAAAAAATGATCAATCTGATAAAAAACATTTATCAACCCAGTAATTTTTTACCAATCCAGTAAAGAAAATTAAATTTACGAATCTAGTAAAAAAATTTTACCAATCCAGCAATATATATATATATATATATATATCGAGTTAAAAAAATTACAAACCCAGTAAAAAAAATTACCAATCTGGTATAGCCAACCAAATGTTATACATGTGCCATGGATTTATTTTGTGAAAAAGTGGTTGCCATTCTTAAACAATCAAAGAGAGAGATGGATAAAAAAATTGAGCAATCAAAGAAAAGGATAGATGAAATGGGACTCGAATGGACAGAACTTTCAATAAAATAATAGAAGAAGAAAAAAAACAAGACAATAGAAGAAGCAACACCATATGTATGCACCTACCAACAGAAAGGAGGAACAACTCTGGTTTTGTCACGGTTTTGTCACAGTTTTGTTGGTATTAACCACCCCTCAATCAATGTTGAACTACAACTACGAGTTGTTGGATAATCGGGAACTCTTTGGTGAAAAAAACAACTTGAGACACCAACAATTTCAGGACTAGGACTATGTGGTATTTGGGACAGTATCCACCAAATATAAATTGTCTGATTTACAAGACACCCTTAGAGAGTCCATCTTCCCTCCTTTTGTTTCTTAAGGTCATGAGACTACATCATTGTTAAGCTAATGAGACTACACCTTAAGGTCTCACTGCATTATTTTTTATATTTTAATAAATACATTTTAAGACTTTATTATGGTTTAAATTTGAAGAATTTTAAGACTTTATTATGGTTTTAATTACGTCTTCAAAGCTAATGGCTTGAACTTGGAAGAAGGGGTAGGAAATAGGTAGAAAAGGTTAGTTAATGTATTTTTAGATTTAAGTAAAGATGATTGTTTTAATACTAATATCTCTCATAATATTTATAAATCAATTTTATTATTTTATTGAATTATTAAATGTTTTAAATGCCAAATTAATAATAATTTTTTGAGATGTTTTAAGAAAAATCTATAATTTAAATTCTAAACATCTATATATATTTAATATTTATTTTATAATCTAAGACAACTTTTTTTCTCTTTATACAACATCTTCGGCTTCCTTACATGTTAATATTATTCTATCAAAAAGAATAATCAATAACTTATTAGAAGTGCAAACGCACTTATCTTTTCCAACTGAAGAACATTTTCATGAAACTTTAAAGAAGTGCAAATTTGGTTCTTTTTTAATCTAAGTACATGGAACAACTAGGAGTGAATCTTACTCAATGAACTCATAATCGAACCCTTAAAAGGTTAGTTACTGTATTTTTAGATTTAAGTAAAGACGATTGTTTTAATACTAATATCTCTCATAATATTTATAAATCAATTTTATTATTTTATTGAATTATTAAATTTTTTAAATGCCAAATTAATAATAATTTTTTGAGATGTTTTAAGAAAAATCTATAATTTAAATTCTAAACATCTATATATATTTACTATTTATTTTATAATCTAAGACAACTTTTTTTTCTCTTTATACAACATCTCCGGCTTCCTTACATGTTAATATTATTCTATCAAAAAGAATAACCAATAACTTATTAGAAGTGCAAACACACTTATCTTTTCCAACTGAAGAACATTTTCATGAAACTTTAAAGAAGTGCAAATTTGGTTCTTTTTTCATGTAAGTACATGGAACAACTGAAAGACTGGGAGTGAATCTTACTCAATTAACTCATAATCGATCCCTTTAGAAGCAAGTGTTATGCAAACACGCATCAAGAAGGGACTCCGACTCGTACCTACCATCCTCACTTTTTCCCCTTCTTCACAAGCCTCTGTCATGATTGCACTGAAAGAGTAATGCCTTTTTGGCCTTTGAATTATATGAATCTGCCTTTGCACTATATCTCTATATATTTCTCCTAACTGTTGAGGTTGGATCGGTTAGCCTTCCCCCACCTGTGCATAAAGAGTGTGCGTTAAGCTTACACAGAGTGACTATGTTTAATTTTTTCTAGAAAATCCATCAAGTTAAACTAGAGTATCAAGGAACCTTT
>LPNX010667105.1:83641-98736 GCA_001517045.1 Pseudotsuga menziesii
AAAATAAAATAAAAATAAAAAATAAAAACCAAGACAATAGAAGAAGCAACATCGTATGTATGCACTTGCCAACGGGAAGGAGGAACAAGTGTGATTTTTTCACGGTTTTGTTGGTATTAACCACCCCTCAATCAATGTTGAACTACAACTACGAGTCGTTGGATAAATCATAACTCCTTGGTGAAAAAAACAACTTGAGGCACCAACAATTTTAGGACTATGTGGTATTTAGGGCAATAAACAAGACACCCTTACAGAGTCTATCTTCCCTCCTTTTGGTTCTTAGGGTCATGAGAATACATCATTGTTAGGCTAATGAGGCTATATCTTCAGGTCTCGCTACATTATTTATTATATTTTAATAAATACATTTTAAGACTTTATTATGATTTTAATTACGGCTTCAAAGTTAATGGCTTGAACTTGGAAGAAGGGCTAGGAGATAGGTAGAAAAGGTTAGTTAATGTATTTGAGATAGGTAGAAAAGGTTAGTTACTGTATTTTTAGATTTAAGTAAAGACGGTTGTTTTAATACTAGTATCTCTCATAATATTTATAAATCAATTTTATTATTTTATTAAATTATTAAATTTTTTAAATGTCAAATTAATAATATTTTTTTGAGATGTTTTAAGAAAAATCATTAATTTAAATTCTAAATATCTATAGATATTTACTATTTATTTTATAATCTAATACACAATTTTTTTTCACTTTATACAACATCACAGGCTTCCTTACATGTTAATATTATTCTATCAAAAAGAATAACCAGTAACTTATTAGAAGTGCAAACACACTTATCTGTTCCAACTAAAGAACATTTTCATGAAACTTTAAAGAAGTGCAATTTTGGCTCTTTTTTCATGTAAGCACATGGAACAACTGAAATACTGGGAGTGAAATCTTACTCAATGAAATCATAATCGATCCCTTTAGAAGCAAGTGTTATGCAAACACGCATCAGGAAGGGACTCCGACTCGTACCTACCATCCTCACTTTTTCCCCTTCTTCACAAGCCTCTGTCACGATTGTACTGAAATAGTAATGCCTTTTTTGCCTCTGAATTATATGAATCTACCTTTGTGCTCTATCTCTATATATTTCTTCTAAATTTTAAGGTTGGATCAGTTAGCCTTCTCCCACCTATGCATAAAGAGTGTGCGTTAAGCTTACACATAGTGACTATGCTTAATTTTTTCCAGACAATCCATCAAGTTAAACTAGAGTATCAAGGAACCTTTGGCGACTGTAAAAAGTAGTTCAAAACTCAACATGATTAGGAGAAAAAAGAAGATTTGTCTTTATCAAAAGTATCTATCAATGCATTTATGCCTTTAGATGAGTAGTTTTTATTTCTATTAGATTGAATACAAGCTTAGTACATTTCAATGGCTCTTGAATGTGGTTAAGTGTGTATTAGTGAGCTATTCTAGAATTCGAAGTCTCTGTGTGTGAAGTCTTGCAAGTTGAATGTTGTTAAAGGGACTACCATGTTGGATTATGAGTTGGCATTAATGTTAGATATGAGTCATCCATTAATCAAAAAGTGAGTTGGCATTGATGTCAAAGGATGAGTCATCCATTAATCAAAGAGTGAGTTGGCATTGATGTCAACATAAGATGATGAAGTCCATGAAATATGTGATCCAAAGTCATAACTAATTTAGCAGAAATGTTAAAGATAGCTGAGAATAGGAGGTTCATGTGGCAGTTAGCGGAAGCGCTAAAAATAACCGAGAATAGGAGGTTCAGTAATGTAGATATGGCATTACATAGTGTTAATCAAATCACACAGATCAATGGTCCATAAGGATTTCACGGCGAGAAGTTGTATGAAGGTTAATGTTTAGAATGGACCCAAAAATATGTATAACTTTGCATGGTCATCAAACGGAAGTCCACTGTCGATCAACCAAGAGCTAATCCAACGGACCATAGATATTTTTCTATGTGAAGTTGTACAAGTCTTAATACAAAAGAGTGATATGAAATTTCAATTTAGAAGAGTGTTATAACTTTTGAAGTCCATCGTCGATTAAGTCCAAAGACAATCCAACGGTCCTTGACAATTTCGTTGGGTAAACATGCATGATGGATAAAACCAAAATGGTGATGTGAAATGCATATGAAAACAATTTACTGTGTAGTTCAGGTCCACCATTGATCTTGGAGGAGTCAATCCAACAAACCACAACTATTTTGTTGGTTTAAATAGCACGAGGGTTAATTGAAAGGATCATGCATGAAATTTTTATTAGAAACAGTTCACCATTTTTTTTAAGTTTGCCCCTATTGAACGAAGATTTCGCGATAAGAGCATTTGGAGAATAGTTTGGTAGAACTGCTAAAGTTGGAGAAAAGTTAAATTTAGTTAACTTTGCAAAACAAAATTATGTTAACTAATACATAATTAAAATAATGTAGATCAATATTTGATGAAAGGACACGATGACAGCTCATGATGGTTCAAATAAAGACATGATGATAGATATATAAACATAATTTGATTTTGGAAGAAAGTGTCTATGTGGTTGAGAAAGTTGAAGATCAAAAGGTGAGACCAAAGAAACAATGAGAAGAACAGAAGTAGTCTTAGTATTTTGAATTGAAGATCATAAGCAGAGGCCAGAACATAAGCAGATCCTCTAAGAATTTTTTGAAGAACAAATAGGGGTGGTAGGGTGGTGTTAGGACATACTAGAAATCTTGTAGGGGGTCGTATCCTCCTTCTAGTAGTAGATAGTAAATAGGGTGTTGGTGCATCCTGTCAGTTGTAGCTGGAAAAATAGGGTGTTGGTGCAACCCTCAATTGTATCTGAGAAATTTGGGGATTGGTGTCTCCAACAAGTTGTTGCTTGCAAAAACGTTTGTAAATATAATTTTGCAGTTATAGAAAGTGTTTGTGGTTTTTCCAATTGGGTTTCCACGATAAATTTGTGTTTTGTGTACCTTGTTGATTTTGTTTGTTAATTAATATTTAAAAGTGGTTTGAAATTGTTAAAGTTATAAATACTTATTCACCCCCCTCTCAGTATTGTGCAATATTCCAACATATCGAAAGTGTTTTATGGTGAAGTTGCAAAGTTTTATTGGAATTTCATCATAAAGAAATGAGGAGGAAGTTTGGTGCCCAAATCTATTTATGTGGAAACCTTGTTTGTTTTGCATCAAATAAAGAAGTTTATTTGTTGCATAAATGGTGTCATCCTGTCGACTTGGAGCATATTCCACTAGCTAAAAGAACAATGCTACCAAGTTTGAACACTCAGAGGACTTATGTTTTTAATATTTTTCTTTTGTTAAGATGAGAACAAATCCGATCACCCTCAACAATAGAAGGAGTAGGGTAGAAAGAGTTGGAGACTATACCTTGCATCAAAAATTTCGGTAACACTCGAGATTTTGTGAAGGAGTTTATGTTGATAAATCTCTTGTATTTTATGGAATTTTTCCCCACAATGCCAACACTCGGAAATTGATCCTAGTTAATGATTACTTGGATGTCCTTGTATCAATGAAATCGAAAGAATAATCTCTAGTTGTAGTACAAAGTGTAGGAAAGAACTCTCCAAGACCATGGTTGTTGATTCATTGGAAATTGACAGATTTATAGCATATATTAAGCTTCGATTGAGCATTGGATTTGTTGACACCTTGTATGAGTTTAAGTCTTGATATTGAACTCACACACCCATATTGGCATTCGTTCTAGAGGAAAATCGAGATCCATTGATTATTAGATGAATGAGTAATATCAACCATACTTATGGATTTCAGTCTTGAATTCAGTTGGATCCATTGACCCATAAGTGGAAAAGTGAGATCCAGTTACGACGCTAGTTTCATCTCCTATAGCGGCAGAGCCATTTTACTACATAACCAGTATCCCCATCATCCATTCGTCCAATTCAAGTTCAAGAACCAGGAGGCGGATCTAGTTGTGTTGGGACTACAGAAAGAACCAATTTTCTAAATGAATTCTACCCAAGGATGGAAAAGAGTCATCTCGCAGGAAGTAAAAGGATCTACGACATAATTAAAGAAGGAAGAACAAAATATTGAGAGAAGGAAAAGGAGTTGCGATAGAAGCACTCACGGAAATAAGGAGGACAAGGTAGAAGAAGTAGCAAGAAAGGAAGATGCGACAGAAGAAGGATGGAAGAAGACAAAAAATAAAGAGCTAAGGAAAGAAGCAGTCGAAGTGGAAGATGTGATAGAAGAGAGTCCATGATAGAAGAGAGGTCGCGACAGAAGAGGAACAATGAAAGAAGGAAAGTATGCGATAAGGAAGGATACGATGGAGTTAACCTTGTCAGAAAATGTGCAATGGTGCAACGGCTAGAAAGCGAGAGTTTGAAAAGATCGTGGGTACGAGGATGGCTAAAGTATGCGGAAGCCATATGCATGAAAGAATATTTGTAAGTTGGGTCATTAGTGCCAACTGCCATGTGTTGATAGAATAGAAAAAGCAAGCTATTGGATAACTGTATGAAGTTGACTTAAAGCGACATGTAAAAGTCTATAAACGGAGGAACCTAAGTTTTATGTGGTTAACCTCCTGAGGTTCTGGTCATCTTAGTCAGTGTAGAATTTAGTCATTTAGTGACAGTCTTATTGTATTGTCTGTTAGTGTGTTGAATTCATAGAGAGGAGTTGAAGAACTTGCACCTGAGTGCGCAGGAGGGTAGGAGAGAGTGAGTCGATCCAGGCTATCTATGGATTGATAGTAGAGTCGTAGAATAGAGTGAGTTGATCCAGGATGTGTGCGGATCATTAGTAGAATCAATTAGAGGAAGAATAGCGACAAAATACCAACATGAGAGGAGGAAGAAGTCTATATAGATAGGAAAAAGATATCTAGAACAGAGTCTGCAACTTAGTGTGCAGACCAAAGGTGCCATACATTTCTCATGCCAGATGAAGAGCGCATTTATGGTTTTTCCTGGATGGGTTTGGCATGTTAGATATTGTGTCAAATGTGTGATTTATGAATTTGATTGAGGTGCATATATATTTTTTTTTTGTTGGCTAAGTGGAATAACCCCCTTGATTACCAGGTTTTCCATTGACTAAGTTACCATGGACCAGGGGCATCTAAGCCATCAAAATCACATGAGCATAGCACCTAGCATGGACTGCACCAACCCTTAACATGGTTGGATTTTTGGTATCCATGGGATTTCAACCGACGACCTTTCCGCTTAGGGGGCGTCTTAACCATACCCCGCCACCAACTGTTGTACATCTCATAGATTGAGGTGCATATATATGTTACTGTGATTATGTGTTTATGCATTTGCTTATGACTGAGTTATATGTATTTATTGCACCATTGTCATTGAATGTGCCTATGTTGCACTAGGTTGTTGTTATAATACCTGTCAAAGGATAAGTTGTGTCACAACTTAACTGTGTCTAATAAGTATTAATACCCCACCCATCAGCCTCTGTCGAGCACCTTGGTGGAAGACCAAGGGAATTGATATCCCCCACCCAGCTGTGGAAAATTGATTCTGGTAATTAACCATAGAAAGATATCTCGGGTAAGACTGCATCTGCGTCGCAGGTGTTTCCTAGTGAGCCTTGCTCTGTCGGGTCAATATCTTGGGCTTTGTTGCTCACCAAGGAGGGACTAAACCTGGGTCGAAGAAGGTCCGAAGCTGGAACAAATGGTTTCATTGTCGAGACCGTGAATCATTTTGGTGAGCGATATGTTGTGGCATCTAGAAAAGGCTGAAATATAAGACTTGGTGGATTTTAAAGCATTAGAGTTTGCGCAATAAGAGAGTAAATGATCTTAGTGGAACCCAACAAAATGGTTGGGTCGATACCTCTGCCCAAATATTCATGAGATTTTCTTTTCTAAGATTCCTATTATGTTGCATGAGTCATTGTTAAAGTTGGCAACCCAACAAAGAAACTTTCAAGGAGGAGAACCAATGGAGTGGAATCCTCTGTTGATTCAGCAACTGAAAAGTGTAAGCAACCCTGTGTCGAGGGCTATTGAATTTTGGGTAGATAACATTTTTCAAGGATATATTACTGAATTTGTTGTCGACACAATAACCTCATATAGTTAGGCAAGGAGAAAGTTTTTCCAAGGACCCCGCGGAAGATATTTGTCGTCCTTGAAAACTTGGATAAAGATGCTCATATGTGAAAAAGGAATCCTACAAATGTGACAGTTGAGAACTGTGCGCAAAAGCTTGGATATGTCACAACATAACTATAAGAAAAATGGAGCAAACTAAGTTGAGATGTTCCCTGGAGATAGTGGAACTGAACTAGAGGATGGTTATTTAAGAGTGGAAGAAGATTTAGTTTGGGAAAGAGAAGAAATACTCTGGTAGGAAGAGGGAGTTGTAGTACGACCAGAGGAGAACACTAGGAGCTTGTGTCGCACGTTGATGTAGGTTCTTGCGACGACGAAGAAGAATATCAACCGATATTTGAAGAAGAATCAGCAAAAACTCCAAGACCAGAGCACGAGTACGACACACCCACAATTCTACATACTTTTCCAGAGGTAAGATATAGAAACTCGTCTCCAAGTAGAGTTGTAAATACTAGTAGTACTAACTCTGTGAATAGTGGACAAGGGATTCTGACTACTCAAAAGTGTTTCCCAAGTGTGTCAGGAGCCAACATAATGGCTGGAATCGACATTAAGTTGCCAATGTTTAACGGGAATGGGTTGGAAGACCCAGAGCAACATCGATTTTTATGTGAATCTGTATGGATTCTGCAATGGATCCAAGATGAGGACATAAAGAAAGCACAGATGGTCACGACTCTGGGAGGTCATGCGCTAGACTGGTACATTAAGTTTTCTATCATGCCAATAGGAGTTGCACATAAAATGTTCGACCAGATTCGAATCGGAATGATAGATGAGTTCATAAAGATGAAATCTGAGTCACATTGCATTACAGAGATTAAAGAAATCAAGCAGCTACCTACACATCCTATCTGGGACTTTGACTAGAGATTCAAGACATTAATCCTTAAAGTAAGCTTCTAGATTTCAAATGTACAACATAGGAAATGGTTCATTGTTATGTTGTTACCGCACATATGGATTCCATTGATGCAACAAAAGATTGTGTCGCGGTAAGAAGCTCTGGAAATAGCCATGAAACTAGAATCCTTGTTGATTGGAGAAACCAACACAACTATTTAACCTTATGGTACATCTCCAAGACATCAAGAAATCAAAAGAGGTTCAAGAAGAGTTATGGTGTACAAGAAGTAGAATAGAAGGACACCATAAATATAATTGTTCAGCACTCATGAACTATGTCCCAGCAGGAGCACCGGAACCCAATAAACACCCAATGGATTCCTTGGTGTAGAATATGCCAAACTATAGGCCATCAATTAGAAGGATGTGTATATTTGCATAAGATTGTAAGTACACCAACTAGTCTATATTCTAAATTTTTTAAATTTGTAGGACACGATGAGAAATATTTCATAGAATTTCAAATGATGCAAGAGAAAATGGTGGATACCTACTTAATGAAGAATGATGAGCATATTCAAGTTGAACGAGCACAATCTCAGTACCAGGATTCTCAATATCCACCAGCAAAATTCCATCAACCACAATATCCTTAGCCGCAATATCAACCAAATCAATATCCGGCACAACAACACTACCCTCAACCTAGGGGGTGGGAATTTTTAGGGCTAAGGACAACAAAAACAAGGAGGAGGATTTGGTCGAGGAAGAGGCCAAATTGTATGTTATAATTGTGGACAAGGTGATTACCTGGATCACATATATAATGTCATGTTTTTGAAAGATGACTACATGAACCCAACTGGTGATGGAAAGCTGAGTTGGAGGAGTGTTAGCTCATGTACATCGGATTCAGGTGAAGCATTAGAAAATTGGTAGAATCACCTGCACGAAGTTTCCATGAGAATATGTGCAAGAATTACAAGACTTGTAAGACAGGTAGGAGCTCAGAAAAGCGAGCTACCTACAAATGAAGGCTTACCTAACCTTGAATCTTTTTCTAGCAGAATTTGAAGCAAAAGTTATGGAATCACGGCGATTGTCCACTTTAGACTTTGCGTTGAAAGCTACCCCCACTAGATGGTGGGGTACACATAAAAAAACTATCCTTGAATAGTCGTAATGTAGAAGATTGTTGGAGATTGTATTTTGAGAAGAGATCAGTTATAAAGGTTACAACTATACATGATTGGCAAATCATGTTGAACACATTGAGCATTATCGCAGGACATGGCAGGAATATCTGCGACAAGAATGGGTTCATCACTTCATACATACACTGGATATGATACCAAGGAATTGGTATACATCTATTGAACTACGATGAGGAACTCTTGAGTGGGAAGAGCTAGCTACTAGTTTCACACATAAATTCGAGTTTGGAGATGATCACCCAACAATTGATGATGCATTACAAGTAATTAAAGAGAAGATATTTGAGGAAATCCTTTTCGCAGTGACAAATTTCCATAAATGCAACATGACAATCCACCATTGGATAGAATGATACAATGTGACAGGAGAACCATATGATGATGACCCACTCGACATAAACATACATGAGTCAAAAGGTATGCGCGCAATGGAAGTCTTTGGTATTTCTAGTGACCAATTCCTGAAGCCACTCAAGATCAAGAAAGTTAATATTGGCTTGCCTGAAAATCCAAAGTTCGCCAATATCGGAGATTATTGGGATGAAGAGATTGTAGGAAATATCATTGAATTATTGCATGAGTTTCAAGATCTGTACCCTACCAAATTCTCGGAGATGAAGGGGATGGTCGGATATATCGGCGAGATGAAGATACCTTTGCAACCCGACACAAAACTAGTCAAGCAGTGACCATACAGATTGAATCCACGATACAAAGAAAAGGTCAAGGTTGAATTGGATCGAATGCTAGAGGCAGGTGTTATAGAACCTGTTGAGGAATCATAATGGATTAGTCCAATAGTGGTCTAGGACAACAAGACCACGGGTGAAGTAATAATTTGTGTCGACGTGAGGAAGTTGAATGATGTTTATTTGCATGACCCGTTTCCAACTCCATTTATAGATGAAGTACTAGAGAGTGTCGGAGGGCAGGAAATGTACTTGTTCACTAATGTATTTTATGGTTACCATCATATCAGAACTACAGAAGAGGACTGACACAAGACTACCTTTGGGAAAGAGTGGGGATGTTTCCAATATATGGTAATGCCCTTTGGAATTTATAACGCCCCTGCGATTTTTTCCAGAATTGTAGTAGCTACATTTAAATATTTTATACACAAATTTCTTGAAGTCTACTTTAATGATTGGACGGTATTTGGGCTCATAAAATACCATATTGAGAGCCTTAGAATGATGCTGGAACATTGTCGCTAGTATCAAATTTCACAAAATTGAATAAATGTATCTTTTGCACCTCCTTTGGAGCTCTGTTAGGCCATGTGTTATGTCGTGATGGAATTTTGGTCGATCCGACCAAAATTGCGATCATTCTCAATCTACCACCACCTAATATAGTTAAACAGATGAGAGCAACACTAGGACACACTGGATACTACAGAAAATTTATCAAAGGATATCTGGAGGTCATTGCTCCGATGGATTTTTTTTTGAAAAAAGATGTTAAGTTTCAATGGACAGAAAGCTACCAAGAGAGTCTAGAGAAACTGAAAAACAAGATGGCTATTGTGCCAATATTTGTATTTCCAGACTAGAAAAAGGAGTTTCATGTTCATGTCAATTCATTGTATGTCACACTCGACGTGGTACTGAGACATACTAATGAAGCATCCATCGATCATCCCATTGCCTTCACTAGCAGGAAGTTATTAAATGCAGACAAAAATTATACCATTACAGAAAGAGAAGTTTTAGCGATGGTATATGCGCTGCATAAATTCAGACATTATTTGTTGCGTGGACAATTTAAGATGCACACTGACCATTCTGCACTAAAATACTTGGTTAATAATCTAGTGTTGGGGGGGTGGGAGATCTACTGGTGGCTTCTCCTCTTCTAGGAATTTGATTTCAAGATAATTTTTAAACTCAGTGGATTGAACTTGGGACCATACCATCTTTCAAGGATAGAAAGTGGTGAAGAGCCTAGTAACCTAGATGATAATCTCCCTAATGTGCAACTGATTGTGATAACCATGTTTGATGATCATTATAGATATATCATAAAAATTTTGAGTACGAGTTATACGCCAACTAAGTTCACCCTTACACAGAAGAAATAGTTTGTTGTGCGAGCTACGGATTTCTAGTTGATTACTGGCCAATTGCATAAAATGGGTCCTGATGAGATTCTTCGGCGTTGCATTTTGGAGCACAAGCGACCGTTGATATTAAATGAAGCACATGTTGGTGTTTTCGAAGGCCACTACGCAAGGAAAGCTACGGTGCATAATATTTTACAAGGAGGATTATGGTGACCCACCATGCATGCAGATGCCCGAGATTATTGTCACAGTTGTGATATATGTCAAAGGACTGGAAAGTCATCGCGACGAGATGAAATTCCATTGGTACCTCAAATAAATTTGTAGGCATTTGATAAATGGGCCATTGATTTTGTGGGTTCTATCCGTCCGATAGGAAAGCGCACTGGTGCATGATATATTACTATGACTAATTACTTAACCAGGTGGGATGAAGCAACGCGAGTAAAGGATTTTACTGCTACGAAGTTTTTATTTGAGAATGTCGTGACACGATTTGGATGCCCAAATATCTTAATAAGTGAACAAGTTCGTTGCAGGCGAGCTAGATACCATAATCTCTGGTTCACATGTGAAAACAAGGACAGACAACAGGATAGTAATATTGAATTTTTATGCATGGAGAGGCCCTAAGAGATCAGGTAAAGAAGCAGAGGAGACTTGAGGATGGCACTATTAGGAGATTCATCCAAATCATTAAGTCTTAAATTGGGACACATCATGTTATGATACAGCCTCGACAAGACCCACAACGCCAATGGCTGGCAACAAAATTTCTATTGAGTGAAGAAGAACTTGAAGCCATTATTGATGAATGGCCAAAGGAATGGTGTGCTCATGTCTCAGAGAAACAAATAGCAGTTGATGACCTAGAACAGGACAGACCACCATCATCACAACAAAAAGATCAAGAAGAGGACCCGCACGAAGATGCGCAAGATCAAGATCTGACTCAGAGTAGGTCCAGTTCGACTCTGACAGACCAAGATGTGCAAAAGAAAAGAAAGGAGAATGATACATAGCAAGAAGAGTCTAAACAAAATAAAAGGAGAAAGGTTGACAAAACTTCCAATACCATCAACATTGATGGGGAGGATTTGATGCAGTTAACAGAAGCGATGGCAGAAATCGTAGAGACGTGCTTTTAGAAAATAGACAAGTGACAGATGGATCTTATGGGTACTATCACTTATTTTCTTAAATTATGTAAAGTTGTTGCATAGGTTAGAATTGAAGTAGATTATGCGCCTCAAAGAACTAAGTCGCATGATATACCTAGAACTTCCAAAGAGCAACTAGTTGAAATACCAGTGCCGGTTCCACCGATCAGAATGCAAGTGTTAAGAGAAGTGCTTGATATGGGAACCCTAGAATTTAATGATGTCACCGAAACCATACGGATGATAACCATAGATTTTTCACAGATGCGCATGACTAAGGTATATGCACTACAAAATGTTGCATTCGCAGAAATGAAATTAAGAGAAGGCATCTTGATTAAACAGGCGAAAGTCGTGAATAAAAGTAGTAATAAGATGAATCAAGACAAGAGGCCGAGTAGAAGAAAAATATGTAGGAAGAAAATAGGCAGAGGCTTAACAAAGTTGTAGCCCTTGCATGTACAAATTTTGTAGAAGAAGGAATAATAGAGGAAATGTTTCCAGAGGCCAAGGTCATTCAACTTGGTGAAATAACAGAAGACCTTTGAAAGAAAGTCGCAGAGTTAGAGGTGCAGATAAGACCAAGCACACCACCTGAAGCCTCGGAGGAATGAAGCAAAGCAACACCAGACGCTATGAAGAAGATATAAGAAGCACAACAATATGTGCTAAGCTTGTTGACCAAGTCTCGCAGGCTTGGGTTGCCTTAGTTGAAGACGCAGAACTAGAGAAATTCACATAGGAGATGCGCACAATTTAAGCAAATGCGAATCAAATGAAGAATGCGATGAGAAATTTGATCTTAGCATACAAGATGGCTAAGGCAACATAAATAAAGAAATTGCAACAACAAGTGATGATGTTGCGAACACAACAACAACAACGGGCAAATAATGTTGAATAATTGCAGGTTGAAGTTGAACAAGTTACAGGCATTCTTCAGCTTGTACATCAAAGGGTACAAAGAGTAGTACAAGCAACAAGGCTTGTACCATCAGAACACCTTAGTTTCAACCTTGTGGAGAATTTGCAAAAAGTAGAGGAAGATGTGTGACAGGAGATAGAGAAAGTATTAAAAATATTATAAGATTTTCAAGGTCATGTCAGCACAGTAAAGAGATGGAACAATAGCCTTGCGTTGATCGGGACGAGCCACATGTGAATGTTGGGGGGTTGTTGGGCCTAGGGAAAGATAGGAAGAATTCAGTTAGAATTATGCCCAAGGATGGAAAAGAATCGGCTCGCGGGAAGTAAAAGGATTTGTGACAGAAGTAAAGAATGAAGAACAGAAGGAGAGAAGGAAAAGGATCAGTTGCGACAGAAGCAACGGAGGAATGAAGGAGGACAAGGTAGAAGAAGTAGCAAGAAAGCAAGATACGATAGAAGAAGGATGGAAGCAGACAAATAATAAAGAGTTAAGGAAAGAAGCATCTTAAGAGGAAGCCATGATAGAAGAGTGGCATTAACAAAAGAGGAAAAAAATAGAAGGAAAGGATGCGACAGAGTAAACCATGTTAAAATAAGTGTAACGACTAGAAAGTGACAGTTCAGAAATATCGTAGGTACGAGGACGACTAGAGTCAGTGGAAGCCACACGTATGAAAGCATCTTTATAAGTCAGGTTGTTAGTGCCTACTATCATGTGTCAATAGAATATGAAAGACAGTTTGTTGGCTAACTGTATGAAGTCGGTCGAAAGTGACATGTAAGAGTCTATAAAAGGAGGAACCCAAGTTGTATGTGGGTTAGCCTCCGGAGGGTCTGGTCATGTTAGTCTCTATAACATTTGGTCATTTAGTGACCGTCTGATTATATTGTCTGTTAGTTTGTTGAACTGGTAGAGAGGAGTTGAAGAACCTATAGCTAAGTGCGCAGGAGGGTAGGAAAGAGTGTTTCGATCCAGGTTGTGTGCAGATTGATAGTAGAGTCCTAGAAGAGACTGAGTTGATCTAGGTTGTGTGTGGATCATCAGTAGAGTCAAGTAGAGAAAGAATAGTGACATAAGACTAGAGAACATGAGAGGAGGAAGAAGTCTGTATAGATAAGAAAGAGAGATCTAGAAAATAGTTTGTAGCTTAGTGCATAGACCAAAGGTGCCATATATTTCTCATGCCAGATGAAGAGCGCCTTTATGTTTTTTCTCAGATGGGTTTGCACGTTAGATACTGTGTCAAATGTGTGATTGAGGTGCATATATATGTTACTGTGATTATGAGTTTATGCATTTTCTTATGATTGAGTTATAAGTATTTATCGCATTGTTGTCGTTGAATGTGCCTATGCTACACTAGGTTGTTGTTATAATATCTATCAAAGGATAAGTTGTGTCACAACTTAATTGTGTCTAATAAGTATTAAGACCCCACCCATCAGCCTCTGTCAAGTGCCTTGGTAGAAGACCAAGGGACCCGAAATCCCCCATCCAACTGCGGAAACACGGATCTCGTAGTTACCCATAGAAAGATATCTCAGGTGAGACTGCATCTGCATCGCAGGTGCTGCCGACTGAGCCTTGCTCTATCGGGATGATATCTTGGGATTTGTTGCATTCCAAGGAGGGACTGAACCTGGGTCAAAGAAGGTCTGAAGCAAATAGGTTGATTCAGTAAAAGAAGGATCAATCAATGAACTTGCATGCACAGAGAATGATGCATGAGATGAGATTCAAGGTAAAGGGAATACAAAACGAAGAGCTCCATCTAAGTGGGATGAATTTGGTCTCCACACTGGAACTCTTCATCTTCTTGGTAGTATGAGGCTCTTTGGAAAAATCAAAGATTATAATTACTTCTAATTACTTTCATTACATAATGAATGATAAATAAATATCCCTAAATATCCCTTATGATTGCTTGACTACACAATAACATATGCAATGACTAAACTAAAAATGCTAATTAAACTGTCTCGTGGATATATATCAAGTTAAAAATATAACGACCAATCAAACAACAAGTGATCAAATCAAAGGTACTAGTAGACAACATCCCTTGAAAATAAGGATATATCGTTCTTATCACTTCATATAACATTGATATTCTATGAACATAGGCCATGAACAGTAAAAAAAACACAAAACCAAAATTTGGAGGTCGGACATGCATCCATCTAGTATCTAAAACAAATATACATAAATAAAAATAAAGATAAAAGAGGACGAAACATTTGATCAACCACGATAAGAAGGAAGAGTGTCTCTCTCCTCTAGCATTAGCTACTCCACCTCTCCTGGCAGAGGGTAGTTTTGTTCCATTGCCTCAGACCACTTCTCTTCCCCTGCATCATACCATTATGGTGTAAACAACTGTAAATAATAATCATATGAGAATACAATCAACTACAAGATATAAATCTTACTTTGAATATATCCATCCATGAAGGAGGGCATCTCCTCTCTTACAACAGGAAGTAGAACACCTTGCTCAACGAGCTCTTCGTCTTTAACAACTAGAATGGGCTCATCTTTGCTCATTATGGGGTATTCATATTTAGGACTTGTACCACCTTGTATCACAAACTACAAAATTCATACCATCAATTGTAATACCAATTTTAATTGCATTTCTTCAATATGAAACCATTAGAGACAATACCTGATCAACGTGCATCTGTGTCTATTCTGAGGTTGTTTCCCGTAGTTATACAGACTTGTGTAATATGATCTCGAAGATTCTTTTGCATAAACTTTGTA